>JAULBS010155128.1:0-11931 GCA_032355785.1 Symmetromphalus regularis | reverse complement strand
TTATCAAACAGTTCTTTCTTTCTACACACCATCTGTTGTATACGTGTGATTCCTAATAAACACATATTAAACAATGTGCTGGGGTGTCATTTATCAAACAGTTCTTTCTTTCTACACACCATCTGTTGTATACGTGTGATTCCTAATAAACACATATTAAACAATGTACTGGGGTGTCATTTATCAAACAGTTCTTTCTTTCTACACACCATCTGTTGTACACGTGTGATTCCTAATAAACATATTAAACAATGTGCTGGGGTGTCATTTAACAAACAGTTCTTTCTTTGTTTGCAGCCACAAGAGTCATCCGTTTCCATGCCAGCTGTGGACCTGGTTCCTCCGGTTATTCCAGCAAACACCCCATGCATTGATGCCATTACTGGCAACCAAAAGGAACCAAGTTAGTGTCGAGCCAAAAACACAAACTATTTCTGGTCCTAGGAGGTCTTCAAAACTGACTTGGTTACAGAGTTTTTTGTTTTGCATTTTTTATAACCTGCAATGAAAAATTAGACTAGCCTAGATGGTGCATAATTGTTAACCAAACAAATGACAGTGAAATTATTTATACATGTATATTCCTTGCAATACACCGAATTGGCTCACATAAACTTATACTGCCTCTGTACTTTTCTTAACAGATGTTTGTAGATAGATATGGGTGTGGCAGGCAGGTTTTAAAATTATGTCTAGATTTTTAGGGGTATTTGCTTGAATTGTCCTTCATAATTAGTGGCAGATCCAAACAATCCATTTGGTGACCCCTAAAGAATCCGTTAATGAACCAAGTTGTTGATCATTATAACACTATTCTTTCTAGGTCAGGCAACAACTCTAAAATGAGGTTGCTATTATTAGCGACTGTGTAACCATTTGGTTGTATCCCCCTTTTTATGGATATATTGTATACCCATTTTGATGTTTTTGACCAAAATGAGGTCTCTCGAAATTGTACAAATGATCATTTGCATGTTGCTTCCTAAAACCTAGCTTTACATGTATCCCATTTCACATTGATGCTAAAATTAGGATATCATTTACAGACCTTTTTATGTTAACATAACAGCATATTTTGTAAATGAGTTAAACAAAATGAAATAGGTTACCCAAAAGATTTTTAATGTAACCCAGTTATGGGTTATGGTTTATAAAATTCTGACAGGCCTGAAAATGAGGGTCATTATTAGAAATTAAGCACATTAAATATTTTGCATCCACTATTGCACCCAGTGTAAGCTTTTATTAAATATCTAGTTTTTTATGTATAATTACAAAAAAGGAAGAGCTTTAAATGTTTAAACATAACAATAATGCCAAATGATGCTCCAAATAAAATAAAATGAAGACAGAAAAAATAAACAATGTTTGCTTTGTTGAGGGGTCATCACATAATCTACCCACTATATACATGTGTAAATGTCGATAATTGTGAATGACCCCTTAAAAAAAATCACTTTTACATCAGCAAAGTTGAAAGCATAAGCTGAATGCAAGGGTTGTCTGTTTGATGTAAAGTTATAATTTATACCTGTTCCTTTCAGATACTAATATCAGTATGTGTTTTCAAACTTTAATTGCTGAGAATGTCTATGCTCAGTTTGCACCTAACTGTAGCATGAATATAAATCATAACTATTATACACAGAATGGGGACAGTGACTTGTCATCTGACAGTGATGAGCATGAGGAAGAGGAGCCTTCTGATCCTCGAGTTGAAGAGTTGCTGGGTAAGTCATGCAGACCGGCATACACAGACAGCATCACTTACACATAATTCAAGGCATGCATGTAATAGAAATTTCTTTTTTTTCTTTCATTCCTACAAAACATAATTTCGTTAGGCAGGGAAAATATATAGTTAAAAAATAATTATACCATAACTTTTAAAAATATTGGATTCTGATTGGATATCTACTTTAAAAACTGTTATAAACCAGCGTTGATTAACCTCTAATGCAATTTGGCTGCTTTACTTATGTAAGAATTTGAATTGGTATTTACAAACAAATACGACATCACCATCCTGATATTTTCCAAAATGGTGTACCAAATGTAAACACACTTGGTCAGTAATGAGCAACTTTACATTAATTCTATTTTCTAACATGTTTGTTCACATCTGTTAAACATTTAAATGATTTTCATTTGAAAATTGTTAATTAAAAGGAATTTCAAGAAAACATCCAACAGAAAATAGAATAAAATAACGAATCATTAACAAGAGACCATCTGAAGTATGATGACCACCATTGGGCATCCAAACAAGTTAGCATTTTACTTTTCCAAACACACAAGCGTGTACAGTAAAACACAAGCAGATGATATTGGAAAATAACATCACAGAACATTGCTAAATCTGATTCTGACAATCTACCAACAATTATTTTTGTAGATATTTAAATAATTGAAAAATAAGCAGATATACCACTGACCTACATGAGTCAGTTTAGCACCACACTGTTGCTCACACATTAATCTTGTATACATCACAGCATTCTTTGTTGAACATTTATAACAGTGTCACCTGTTCACTTCTATTTACTCCACTTATTGGAACATTTCTACTGTCCTGTCTGTGAGACAGTGCTTATAAAAGACCCCTTGCTGCTTATCAGAAAGTGTAGCCTATGTGGCAGCAGTGGGTTTCCCTAAATAAATATGTCAGAATGACCATATGATTGACGTCCAATACCCGATGATAACATTTAAAAAGATTAAAATCAATGTGTCCTAAAGGTGTCATTAAATAAAACCAATTTTACTTTTATTGGAACATTTCCAAGTATAAAGTCATTTGATAGTGATGGTAAAATGGAGATAAACATACTCTAATTTCATTTTTTGTGATAGTTATCGTGGATTTGAAACCCCTAAATATTACATTTAAAACATTATGCCGACGTGTTTGATTTTAAATGTCATTTAGAGGTTTCAAAACCATGATAACTACCTTCAGGCTAATATTAACTTGTAACAAATTCCATTCTAGATTAGCATTTTCATATGAGTTTATCTTTATAGAAATATATCATTTTAATTGTTAGATATTAATAATTTATTATAAAATGAACTATGGTTTAAGCAATTTTAAGGTCATCAGCAAAAAGCAAGATAGGTCTGGGTAACAAGAATAAATTAGAAAATTCTACATTGTATATTAACCTCATTATTGATTAGTATCTTTCAGTACATTTATGTGGTTAGTAGATTTCTTCAGTAGATTTCGTCTGTGTCATTCTGTTGTTAAGTATAATGCTCAGAGGAAAAATACATGATACTATAATCAAGTTACATGTAAATTAAAAATTGTAAACAGGTTAACAGTTAACATCATTTTCCAGTTTGTGCAGAGAATATCAATTTTCAGACCCCAACAACCACTTTCCACTTCTTCCTAAATTAGTAAGCATAAAATGCTAATTTTTAAAAACGTTTCTTACCACATTGACAAAAGTTGATAATTGTGAACAACACCTAAGTGGGATATATGAGGTGGGAGGGGAATAATCAAAAGATAGTGATAATATATTTAATGGTGAAAGACAAGTGCGTGAATGGCTGTAAAGTTAACTTTAGATCACATATTAATGAGAGGGAAAATGGTGACAATTTATGCAAATTTCACCCGATATTTTTGCTTTAAATGACAAAATGTGTTTTTATTTTAGAGAGTACAAGTAAAATAACGAATAAAGAGATTCAAATGCTGTCACAACACCTTGGAGGAAACTGGAAAAGATTTGGTAATATATGTAACTCAAAACTATGTTACCTAAAGTGAAAATTAAAAACAATATGTTTTCGATATACTACCTATAAGAGCACAATAAGTAAATAAGTGTGCCGTTTTGACCTACTGTCTCTAAAATCTAGTTTATTATGAAAATGAACAATTTGTTTCTTTTAACTTAGCCTGATCTCTGACCTATACTGCACCTTTTCTCCCGAAAGTGGACGCTTCCGATCATCCCAACAGCTGATTGGCTGAATGTTTCCTTCCTACACAGGGCAGCCCATCCAGTCACATGATACCATCTTCCTTCCTTCCTTTTTTTATCAGATAAGTTGTATTTCTGAGACTCACAGTTTTCTGATTATAATCCATACAAATCTTCATTCAATATTGTTTTTTGTTTGTCGTTATTTGTTCTTTAATATTCTTCACTGATTAAAGTATCCTTAGTGAAGGTTATTTTTTATGCAGAGTGTGTATTAAAGTTTATATCTCTGTGTTAAAATCCAAGTGGTGGTCGTCATTGGCTATGTCTGCCATTTTGTTTGTTTACATTTACCATTGTTTTTTTTGTTTTTTTTGCCATTTTGGTATCTTCACTGGCTAAGTTTGCCATTGTGTATTGTCTTATATTAAGTCTGATTACTTGTACTGATAATTATGTTATCTGCTCCATCACATTGTGCATGGCTGAAATGCAAACATTTCTTGTCTTCTAAAGATCTGCACACTATTTGTGTAGCGTGTAGGCCTCCATGTGATCTCGTTGTGGCGAGTGTGACAATTTATCATTGCAGGATTTCGGGGTTTACTTAGTGGCATTACAGTTGTTCCAGTCTAAGAGGGCTAAGAAGATACAGGCGGCTGTTGTGGCACCTAACCTGGCTCACGATCCTGCAGCCATGGAAGAGGTGGTAGGTAAATTGATCTGTTTCAAGGATGCTTGGTCCCTTATTGGTGAAGTTATCGGCCCTTCCGGTGGATACCCTTAGGACACTATCGGCTCCGGTGGATACCCTTAGGACACTATCGGCTCCGGTGGATACCCTTAGGACACTATCGGCCCTTCCGGTGGATACCCTTAGGACACTATCGGCCCTTCCGGTGGATACCCTTAGGACACTATCGGCTCCGGTGGATACCCTTAGGACACTATCGGCTCTGGTGGATGACCAAGCCATGAAATGCTTAACCGATCAGGAACGGTTATTGAGAGACGTTCTGTGCCAGAGGTCTGGTCCAGAGGGTATGAAGGATATGTGGCTGGGATCCCAGGGACCCACATGGGTCAGCAGTTCTGAAGCAGATGTCTGTACAGCCCTTGACTATGTCGGTGGACCCTATGGGTTCTGTGAGGGTTCAGCAGGCCGTGTCTTCACCTGAGAAGTCCCAATCACCGTTGGGTCACCATTCTGGTTCACGGCGATCATCAGAGTCCCGTCGTTCATCGTAGGAATGGCAATCATTGAGTTCTTAAAGGTCACAGATTTCTTTACCAGGGTCCCATGGTTCGTTTGATTATTCATTTTGTCCTTCTCTTAGGAAGGCCTCCTAAGGAAGTTCAGATATCACAGAAGCAAGCCATTTCCTTTGATACAAATCCTTGGAGATGTCTCAATGCACTCTCCTACCTGGACGTGTTCCTTGCGGCGGTGGCCCATGTGGAATTCTGAAGTGGTGTTACCTGACGTCCACAATATCTGCCTTGTCTTCGCAGATTTTACAGACTTGGAAACTTTCTGCACTGACCAACTCTACACTGGATTCTATCCATTGAAGACAACTTTTTCAACAACCTGGGAGTTCTTCTAGGTTGTTTAGGGGCCAGGTCTCTACTGTGGTAGCTGACCACCGTAAGGCTACTTCAGAGTCTTGTGCAGCTCAGGCACTCCAGTTGGTTTCTTCACTGGATTCCATCAAGAGGAGATCTTCTTTGTTGTTGAGTGTTGCCACGGAGAAGTTTCGACCTTCAGATAACAAGGACAAGAGGACCTCATTTATCTCGTATACTGAAGAACAAGTCAGTTCAGGACAAGGGTTTGACATTTCCAGTGGCTTGGAAGATGTGTCTCCACCAGCCCAGAAATAGTCTCTTGCTCCTCCTTCGATCTTCGTCCACCCTTGGTTACAGGCATGACTCATCCCTTGGATTTATCTCTGCCAGATCTTCCCATTCAGGTCATGCTGACACTTGCTGGAGGCCGTCTACAGACGTTTGCGAACAACTGGGAATTCCTATTCACCGATCTTTGGGAGGTGAATGTTCTTCACTTTGGTTTTCCGCTCCAGTTGTCATGACCTCCTCTTCTTACTCTGTTGCTGAGCAAACATCAACATTCTCCACAGCATCTCTGGATTCTTTTAGATGTGGTTGCTGTGCAGGTAGAGAAGTGGGCCGTGTTTGTGTTACTCCTGGAAAATCTCTCTCCAGGGTTTTACTGCGACGTCTTCTTGGTTCTGAAGAAGGATTCCGACAGCATTCAGATGATACACAACTTGGCACATTTCAACCTTCATCACTGAGGGATTTGAAGACCATCGTAATTCCGGGCAATTGGTTAGCATCACTGGACTTACAAGATGCATATCTGCATGTTCCAATCTTCCCTCCCCATCATAAATACCTACGGTTTGTGCTTCAGGGAAGGCATTACGAGTAGCGAGTTCATCTATTTGGGATTTCTGTGGCTCCTTGGTTCTTCATCAGGATCATATCTCCGATTTGCCACTTCTTTCACCAAAGGGTATTTGCTTTTACTCATATATAGAGGACATTCTAATGAAGTCAAGGGACATGGTCCATCTGAAGTTACATGTCCAGTTCATCCAATCATTACTGACTTCTATTGGATGGATCATCAGTGTTGACAAGTCTTAGTGTTACATAGTATCGCTTATAGTCCATGGAACCACCAGAAGGATCATCTTTTCCTGTCTTTTTTGAGCTTGGAATTGATTGGTCCACCACTCTGTGAGCACTACTGTAGGTTGTTTCCATTAATCAGCGGAGTTCCATTGCTCTGTTGGAAGTGCTAACCTTAGATCATGGGTCTATTAGTAGAGTTCCTCTGCTCTAGCTCTACGTTGCAATAGTTGTTCCATGTACTATCAGCGATTTGTTTCGTTGGCTGAGTTCCATACTATACAGTGTACTCTGGTCACAGACCTATTAGATGGAAGCCCTGGATTGAAAAAGATTGCATCTCCGGACTTGGTCCTGCTGCCAGCTGTCTAATGCTGCAAAATAGGTCAGATGTCAGGCTAAGTTAAAAGAAATGGAGAAAACATTAAGTGTTTTCCTCTTTTATTATACTTAGCATGACCATTGATGGTCTGTTCCGCCCGGCCTACCATTATCCATGTCTTCCAAAGCTGCTCAAATGGAAAGAAGGAAGATGATATCACATGACCACTGATGGTCTGTTCCACCCGGCCTACCATTATCCATGTCTTCCAAAGCTGCTCAAATGGAAAGAAGGAAGATGGTATCACATGACCACTGATGGTCTGTTCTGCCCGGCCTACCATTATCCATGTCTTCCAAAGCTGCTCAGATGGAAAGAAGGAAGATGGTATCACATGACCAGATTGGCTGTTGGGATGATCGGAAGAGTCGACTTTTGAGGGGAAAGGTGCAATATAGGTCAGTAGTCAGGATAAGTATAAAAAAAAAGGAAAACACTTAAAATTTTCTTAATATTCTGATATTGGTTATTTCAATATTATACTAGTATGTATGATTTTGTCCTCTTTCTAGTATAAAGTTTATTTTTATAAACACGTTGAGATTAGGTAATATATATGTTGCAGGCAGTGTGTAAAATCAGGCAATCTGTAGAATGCCTGAATATTTCAATCAATCTGTAAATTGTCTGATTCACTCACGCAATCTGTAGATTGTCTAAATATTTTACATTCGACTTTTTGAGGTAATTTCTCAACACATTGCCTGAAATGAAAGATCCATCATTCATTGATAGCAATTGTTGTAAAGGTAAACACAACTAATAACAAGATGCAATATTATTTATTTTTGTAATTTATTTGAAAGAAAAAGCTCCACAAAGACATTCTCAAGAAACAAAACACTAACAAAAAGATTGACATCAAAGTAATTAACATTTTAAAAATTACTTTTAATCGGGGCTTTTTCTGCTACGCATTTTTGATAAAGACATTAAAACAAGTAAAAAAATAAACCAAACACATAACTGATAATTAATCACATTGATAGATGCACTTCATTAATACAATTTTCCAATGGATTAGAAGCTAGTTCACAGTAACTTTTTATTTTAACCAATGTTAATCAGCTATTTCAATATTTTTGCTATGGATTTAAGATAAATACATTAAAACAACATGAACTAAACAAACACATAATTGATAATTAATCAAATACATAGTTGCACATTATTAATACATTTATAAACGCATACTTCTACACATACATATAGATATTTGTTTAGACATGTCTACCAGTGTTTAACTTGGCCGAACAAACTTCCTTCTACTCATCCATCAACTGGAAACATTCCTCTTTCAGCATCAGCACCAACTTTACATCGCTGGCCTTCTTTGCTAGAAGCAATTCCTTAAAATGAACATCCATTAACACTGTCATTGCTCAGCAGTGATATTCTTCACTATCCAGGCTGTGTTTATCAAGAAACACCTTTACCCTGGCTTCAAATCAATTGCAAACGCATTCAAATACAATCTTAAGACAGGTTAATATCAAAATTTATCATTCATGTTCAACTGGCTTCTAATCCACAGAAAAAAATAATCTGTTATAATGTAATTAACCATTACGATTATCCTGTCAAAGTATAGAATCGGTAGATTAAGATAGGGTGAGATTAAAAGTAATTTTTAAAATCTTAGTTTAATGTCAAACTTTTTATTAGTTTTTTGTTTTTGAAGAATATCTTTGTGGAGATTTTGTTTTGAAATAAATTACATAATTAAATAAAATTGCATCTTGTCACTAATAATGTGTTTACCTGTACAACAACTGCTGTTAATGAATGATAGATCTTTCATTTGATTTCAGGCAATGTGTCGAGAAATTACCTTGAAAAGTCAGGCAATGTGTAGGTTGCCTTAAATATTCAGGTAATCTACAGATTGCCTGATTTTACACATTGCCTGTAACATAAATATATGTAACTAGAAAGTGTATGTTATCTAAAGTAATATATGAAACTTGAAACTGTATGTTATCTAAAGTAAAAGTTAAAAACAATTAGGAGGAAAATATTTCAAAAGCATGCACTGTGACAAATAAAAAGACAAAATTAAACATATCTTCACATCCAGCCTGCCTTACTCAGGTATTGTGTAATAATTTCGTATCTGTGCTCAGGGGTTGAATTTTATTTTCTGGAGGGCACGGCAAGTGTTGCCTTTGGTTTAGTAAGAAAACTTAGGGCACCAAGGCAGGTTGGAGGGACATCAAGGCAAACGTTTCCTTCAAAAGAGGGGCACAAAAGAAACATCCCAACTTTTCTCAGACAAAAATTATTTCACCATTGGACTATGCAATTTGTTTTATTAGGGTAGCTTTAATCACATTGCCGATAGTAATTTAAATACTGAATGGCTAGGTCTGCTCCCTTATGGGAATGAGTAAGTTTTGTTCTCACTGATTATCCCTCTCTAAAGTATCTCTAAAATATATAAATGTTGAAACGTGATAGACAGTTGTGTTTTAACTCTATACCAACATGACCAGTACAGTAAATATTACTTAACATCCACCTGAAATAATAGTAATGGAGAGATAATATAGCATTGGGGGCAAGGGTGTCCAACTATACAAGATAGAATGTTTGTGAATAGCACAGTGACAAATCACATATGGCACCAAAGCAGTTTTCTTGCCTTTCATAATGTCCGATTTTCGGGGTACAGCAGCATTTGCCTCTGGTGCCATGGTAAAATTCTAACACTTTGTGTTTTTTCATTATTAATTAAATGGTTGACATAAATATGGCAAAGTAAGCATCTATTGGAGATAATAAGAAAAGAAACCAAAGTGAAAGCTTAATCTTCAAGGAAAACAACTTGTCACATTTGTTGTTTTCAAAAAGATGGAAACAGCTAGTATGCAATTGTGTATTGTACTTAGGATGTGTATCTTTGTATTTTTAGTGTGGGCCAGAAGTTGCTTTACACCGTTGAAATATAACTTGATGAACACTTTATTTATTTGAAATATAATAGTTTTAATAATAATATTACAGTATTGGCCTATTATTGGGACGATATGCTGGTGGGCAGAGAACTTGATACCAAAATTGACATTCTGTACCTACTAATTTGAGAAGTGTATGTGTGTGTTTGAAATGGGATCACTCTACAGACAGAAAAATATTGATAATTGTGAACAACTCCTAAATTAAATATATTCTTATGAATTAATTTCAAATTATGGATAATTTTTTTTAATTATTATTGTAATTACGTCAAAATGGTTTTTTAAATTGTGTTTTTCAGTGAGGCATTTAGACATTGATGAAGCTGACATTGATTATGTATGCAGTAAATATAAAAGTGGAGGTACACCGGATGTGGTGAATGAGCTACTTCTCATGTGGAAACAAAACAGCGTTGACCCATCCATCTCAACCATAGCACGTGCACTGGAAGATTGTAAAATGAAATGTGTAATCAAAATCTTTATTCCAGAGAACCCAGATTGGTGACTGCTGAAAGTAGGGGAGGCATTAACTTTTTTTAAATCAACTTTTTATAACCTGTACCATCCAAGATTCATGATTGATGAAATGGGGGTAAAAGAAGGGCTGTCTTACATGCACCTGGAAATTCTATTTTGATATATACTATATTATACTTTGCATCACTGGAAATGATACATCAAAACACCAATGTTTTTCAGTTGAAAAATAAGTGCCAAAAGGACAAACAACTGCCTTTCAAACCTTTTACAATGTGTACATGATATGCAAAAGTATTTTGCTTAATAACTTTTGGATTATATATGGTTGCTATGGTAACAAAAATCGTAACTAAAAAGTACACCCACAAAATGCAATTGTTTTGTTTTTTTATAAAAAAAATTCCTCATAAAAAATTTAATATTCAGTATATCTTCTTGAAATTTTATCTCCCTAGGATCGATCTTGTGAATGGCCTAAATCCGATGAGATAATTTTGAGGGGGGTGAGGTCCATATATTTGACCCATTTCTCATCTAAGCAACGAAAAACAGCCCGATTGCAGGCAGAATTTTTTTCTGGAAAATAAGAAAGTAATTTTGAAACAGCTCCCGTGAAAAACAAGTGAGCAGTCGGCACTGTATTCTGTGAACGATCATACTTTGATTCCGTTTCCCGAGGATCATTTCGGCCATTTGAGATTTTCTAAGGAAAATTGCGAAGCACAGAAGATCTCTGGGCTCTTATTGGTTGAGAGCAGTCACGTGAAATCCAACATCGCTGTGCCTGTAAGCTTGTCTTCGACGGCGTAACCAAAGCTAGTAAAATTTGTGTTAGAGACAATTTGTTTCAATGCAATACGGTGACAGGGATGTGGATGGTATAAAATAAATTGATAAGACAGGCAAAAACAAATTTAAGTGGAATTGGTTGGAGGAAAAGGACCCTCAGAGTTCACCAGAATGCACCATTTCCCTCTCTGTTTCAGAAAAAACTCCTACCTTGGTGCTGCCCCCTCCCATACCCTCTCCCGGATCACTCGTTAGACTACAAATTCCCATTTTTGGCTTGTCATCCTAAAAAACTTTACACTGAAACAAAGTGCGCATTCTTTTTGGTTTTGCATGAAATATACCTTTTGACCATGGTCACTGACATCTGTTTTCATTTTTAAAACATTTCAGCTGTTTTTCTCATTTGCCATTCTCAGCCCTGCAGAAGGCATCACACACTTAAAGAGGCCAGCTAATAGGACTGGCAGGGTTTTTTAATAGATAAATATTTTGCATCTATAATATTAACACTTGTTAAAGTACAGTATATCTCCTTCCTCTTGATATCTTAATATGGGTAACTTTAATTTTATATACCATCTGAACTCGGCAGTGTTTGATATGGCAGGTTTTACCATCTGAACTCAGTAGTGTTTGATATTGCAGGTTTTACCATCTGAACTCAGTAGTGTTTGATATTGCAGGTTTTACCATCTGAACTCAGTAGTGTTTGATATTG
>JAULBS010155117.1:0-11933 GCA_032355785.1 Symmetromphalus regularis | reverse complement strand
TAACTTGAGTTCTAGAAGAAATATTTCACACATTTCAACAGATCTGCACACTGGAGTATCTTTAGATTCAGAAAACAACATAAAAAGCACATGTCAAATGTTGACCATGTGATGGGTTTTCCTAGACTGCCACACATATAGGTATATGATTGTTATCACCCAGATTGGTTTGTAATGATAACCTATATAGCTATATAATTATCAAAGAACAACATGATTATCATACACAAAACTAATAATTATTACCAACTTAGCTACATAATTATAACCCATATAGCTATGTGATTATTATCACCCACAGAGCTGCAGGCTTTGTTATGCCTGGTACTATTCCATCTGTGACCACCAGTCCTTCATCAACAAGAAACTCCAACTTGACATGTTTTTCTTTCAATCGCTCACCAATAGCTCTAGCTCCATCTTTACCACCAACCTACAAATACAAAAACTTTTTCTAAAATAAACAAATCTCATGCTGATCTGTAATGTACAATTAGAATAACAGGCACTAACAAATCACCAGCTATCGCAAATAAAACCATTTTCTTTGATGTTCATAATATAGTATTCCATCTGCTGGTGTATACCAACAGTAGACAGTTAAAGGAGATCAATCACAGTTTTCCCCACAATTTTGTATGAATCAAAACACCTGAATATGATCAAAACACTACTTAAATATAATTATTGTAGATTTTTATTTGATTATAAATATAATAAAATATAAAACATTATCTGCTTTTTCGTGCAAATAAAAAGATATGTATAGCTACAAATCAAATGCAACCAAAAAGAATATTTGCACTTTGTGAACAACCAATCACAGATGCCAATTTATAAAGCACATGGTACAACAAAGATGGCCTTGTTTACATCTGCTAGGATTCGTTTTCAAGTCACATGATTATGTAAACACTATTGGATGTTCTAATTGGATGAAACCACTGTATGAATATACTGTTCTCATATTAGTAGTGAAATAGTAGTATAACTATAAGATGAAATAACCAATTAGACAAAAAGCAAACAAACTGTTGTATATATTTTGATGTATAAATCTATACTGCAATTTTATGCTTCAAAGTAAAAGAAGTATTTTTTTTTAATTGGCAAACTACTGATATGAAACAGAGCCTTTAGTAGTAACAATTCAGTACGAGTGATTATCTTTAATTTATAACTAGATTGTTAATAATAATCAACATAATAAATAACGAATAAGTGTATTGTTCAAATTAGGTTACTAATTGGTTAATCCAAGACAATTGTAAAATGTGATTCCTAATAAATATACAAATTATCAATTTACATAACAAGTAATATGATTTACTGAGTGACCAGACAGAAAAACTGATAAGATTCCTGGATTAAATGATAGGTGCATGAAATACAATCTGACCTCTTCATCATGTCCAAAGCCTATATAGAATGACCTCTGAGGTCTGAAACCAGATGACAATGAGTACTCAAGGGCTTCCATAATTCCCTACAATATATATAAACAATGCATATACACTGATGTCACAACATTCTTAGACCATAATATTTATATATTTGCTTGCTAATTAACAGTTTTGTTGTTATTTAGATACAACTGAAATACCAGGTTCCTTTACAAGGACACCAAAACTCATTTCTTATATGTTATTTAAACAATGACACATAAACATGAACCCATTTGTTCAAAACCTGGATTAGTTCTAACAACGAGTTAAGTGCCTAACAATGACTATGAGTAAAATTTAGCCAAATGTAAAATTTAGCCAAATGTAAAATTTAACCAAATGTTGGTAAATATACCTTAATTCAGGGTTAAAGCCACCCTGACCTGTGGTTAAATGCTTAACCAGTGAATAAATAAGATGGACATAACACTTTCATAACATTTTGTTGCAGAAATTAATCTAAATCCAAATACTACTGATTCTGTTAAGATGCAGAATAACATTTTGTTTTATTTTTGAGAAAACAAGCAATGATTTAATAAGAAACAGCAAAATAAATAGTTTTTGAGAGAGGCATATTATAATGCAGTTAAGAATGAAGGTATAATTAAAGCTATTACACAAACATATTATTTTACAAGTCATATTTATTGTAAATCCTATTTAAAAATGACAACACAATGTAGACATGGAAGACTTGAAATATGCACTTTACATCATATTTAGTTTTTTCTTCTTGATGTCATGCTAGAAGATCGTGAAAGTAAACTGAACAAAATATAAACATTTTATTATAAATGACAAAGGAATACTTACAATATCAAAAGTATGTCCTTCATATTAATTGAACAGATTCTGCAATAATGTATCAATTTATTTCAGTCAAAACAGTAAGTACTGAAGTTTTAATGATCAAGAATATAACAAGTTTGCATCCACACAAGAAAACTGCAAGTGCGTCCAGGAAGAGGACTCTGGGATATATTTAGTCCTCACTGATTTGTCAACCATGATTAGTTAAAACTAACTTAGTGTTTCTTAACTATGAGTTAAAAATGTGTTTGATCAACAGTTTTTAAAGAAGTAGTTATCTAACGCTTAGTTAAGGAATTTAACTCATAGTTAGTATTAACCAATGATTAAGCTGATCAAGGTTATGAACAAATGGCCCCATGATACATAAAATTAATATAACATAGTATTCTATTAACAAGGACATTTCAGTGAAGTATACGATAGGTAGAGTTAGAAGAAGAAAATGAAAAAGAATTACTACTTTCTTTTGTTTACATGAACATAAAAACAAAAACTATATTTTATGTTGCTAGGAATTTCAAATTCAATATTACATACTAATATCATTTCAAAAGTATACTTTCATTATTGCCTTTCTGATCCAGGGTGAGGCAATCTTATGAAAAAAGGGTTGAAGTTGAATTTAAAACTTGATATTAATCACCACAGCACATAAGTAGTCTTATTTTGAATCACAGCAAAGTAACAAAACAACATACAAGAAAAAAAAGGATTATTTGTTTAATGACTCCCCAGCACGTTGTTTCAGTGGCTATTAGGTGTCATGACATATAGCGTTTTGCGAGCGATGGTCTTTAGAGGAAACCTGCAACTGCTACAAAGGTTACTATTTCTGATTAGCAGCAAGGAATCTTTTATATGCACTTTCACGCTGGTCATATGTGTAATGATTATGCGGTAGAATATTGCAAACGCAGTGCAAATATTTTCAGGCGACCCAAGCAAATATCTGGTTATTTCACATATATATAGGTTATTCTTTCAAGCAAACAATACATCTTTATACAGATTTATTTGGAAATTCCTGCATTAAATAAATGAAACAATATCCTATATTATTTATAGTATATTGTTTCATTTATTTAATGCAGGAATTTCCAAATAAAAAAATGGATTTCTTGACCAATTTCATCTCTAAAATGATCAAATGACAGATTCCTTTTGTTTCTTATTTACCAAAATATGATAAATATTTACACTTATTATCCATTGTGTTTGGTAATTAATATTAACTGCATGACAACAACGGAAAATAGTAAAATTATTGTTTTTGTATGGGCAAATTATATTTTTGGCTGTAATGATTGCGCTGGCCAAGTATATTTTGGATACATACTTATATGGTGATGAGTACAGACTTGTTCGGTGTTTAATACTGTTTGTATAATAGTTGTTTCATATATTTACATTAAATTTCTGTAGTAACATTGCAGTTTGGGTATCCACTGAGCCACAACAATAATTGAGAATGTAGGTTGAGATATAGTATATGGGTATGTGTACCTTCCGTGACCCTGTGCACGAACTCAACGATGTCTCCGCAAAGTGACAAAACAAAAACAGATTTACTAATCTCACAAAGTGGTTATTTATATTTTGCTTACAAGCGCCAGAAAACACACAAACCTGGCATATGCGGAAATTATTTTTTAACAGACTATGTGAAAGTGGAAATTGAATTACCGTGCCTGCTTCGACTATGTATATATGTGCATGTGTGTGTGTATGTCTGTGTGTGTATATATATATATATATATATATATATATATATACACATACAGGCTTTTCATTTTATTTGAGAGTAGGAGTTGGAAGGGAGTAGGAGGTGGAGCACTATAATTTTAACTTTAAAGGAACTCTTTTTTTTTAAAGTGGGAAGTAGACTGCGCACGTTTGGAAATAGACCGGTAAATGCACCACCTGCCGCCTTGTTTTGAAAACACTGTATATGTATATATATATATATATATATGTAGTTACTCATCCCCACGAAAAATCACTAGTCCTCCTGCCTTCTCCCCATTTTAATTTTAAGATTGGGTTGATCCATAACGCGAATTACAGTGTAACATGTAGTTCATGTTGAGGAGATAAATTGTACTGGTGCTACTAAGATGTAATATTTTTTTTAGGGAACTCACTTAAAAGGTGGTGTATAATATAGGTTTGATCGACAAATTATCAGTCTGACAGTTACTATCTTCAAATAATCCAAATTCTTAATACAAGATTGAAAAAAAATACCTACTGGCCCGGGAGACTAGTGTCAGTAAGGATTTACTCGCCCCACAACGATTATTACTGGCCTCGGGCGAGTGTTAGTTTCTATCCCTGTATTATATATAAGTATATATCAAACCTTAGTTTTTAAGGTGTGCGGGTGTGATTGCACCCATACAGCACCCGTAATTTCAATCGATGGGTGTGATAAACTGCACTCGTACGACTTGGAAATCGCACACCTAATTAATAATAATAATATGTAATTTCATACTTTTGTCAGCTCATTACATAATAACTCAAGTTTTCTATAAATATTTCAAACATATGTGCTAGTATATTGACTTCATAACTCATCATATCAATGATTTTTCAAAAGGAAAAACAAATAACTGGTATTCTTCTTTGCTATGCTAATTGGGTATCTGTACAATATTTGATCAGTCTGTTACAATTCCATTCGGTCATCCTCAATCATTTCCATTTGTGGTGTTAAACAAGACATTCGGAAAACCTTGGCGATTTCGTTGTATCGGTACAATTCGTAAAATAGCTGAGTAGTTCAGATATCATATCAGACGAAGTTCTCCAAAATAGTTGGACAAAATTTAATTAAACAACATGGCGATTTTTCACTCGCTTTTTATTATACTTTTCAGGCATGTAATTTATCATTTGCCTAAGCATTTTCAGGTGTGTGATCTATTATTAGGTCTGAAAATGTATTTAGGCCTACCTCATCCTAATTTTGAAATGCTTGTAAAATTGATTTCACCAAAGGTGTATGTCATTAAAAACAATTATTTCAAGAATTATACTGTTTTCATTTATTTAAAAAAAAAAGGATTTTGTATTCTTTGTTTATTTTCAGACTGACAATTTTTGATTGAAGTGAACAAACCTTATATAGCTTGACAGATTGGCAAGATTTTCTACTAATTTTACAGGGTTCTTTCAGTGATTAGAAACTTGGAAAAGTTGAAATTTGGTAAAATACTTTTCAAGGGCCTTGAAAAGGTTTAAAATTTTGGTTGAAACTGAAAAGTCGTGGAAAAGTTTTGAAATGTTTGCATTAGCCAAGATTTTTTCGATCATGCTTATCAGAGTGCGAATGATCAATTCTTATGATGCATTAAGTACTGAAAACTGGATTTTTCACAATTGAAAGTGTGATTTTTCTTCCCTAAAGAGTATAAACCCTGTCTTTTTATGCAAATTTATAGAAAATTCTTTTTTTTCCTGATTTCAGTTTTAGCTCATTGCAGTGCACTAGCAGATCCAGGGAGTTTCTAGGGGGTCAGGACCCCCTTTTTTCTATTTTTTTTTACCATTTTACGAGTGGAAGGATGTGAAAATTTACCATTTTTTCACATATATTTCTATTCACTCATCACTTTTGGCCTCCCCCCCCCTTCAGAAATCCACTTTTTCAGAAATCCTGCATTCATGCCTTCAGTGTGATCCATCTGTACATTTTTACATATTTTTGTGCAAAAAGGTCATTAATTTATTTAAGCTCATGGAAAAGTCTTGGTAAAGTTTTGAAATTTGAGTCTTGGAAGTC
The DNA here is from genome assembly GCA_032355785.1 of Symmetromphalus regularis. NCBI lineage: Eukaryota > Metazoa > Mollusca > Gastropoda > Neomphalida > Neomphalidae > Symmetromphalus > Symmetromphalus regularis. Next base: position 5,888 of record JAULBS010155117.1, on the reverse strand, counting down.
TGCAGGAACCCATATCTGCTGTCATATGATATTATTAATTCATTATAAGAATATAACATTTGTTTTTGTCGTTTTAGAGAATTGAAGAACAAAGATACGGGTATTGACCTAACAGTCCCGACGTTCAAAGAAACACCCGGACTCCTTGGATTAACAGTGGAGTATCACGTGGTAGTTGTGTCATGTTTACCATTCTTCAAGTCTCCCAAACACAAGGAGACAGATCGCGTTCAGTTTATGGTAAATTCCAGAGCTTGTTTATTGACAGAAGTCCAATTCTCATAGTGTTAACAGGCCCTTACGCAGGATTTTCTTTAGTGGGATGCGTTTGTGAAGGCACGAATGTTTTATTTTCGTTTTTAACGTTATTCTAGTAAATTAGCGTCAGTCCACATTTGCATTTACAGACCTCGACACGTTTAGTGGTTGCGTGCGCACCCGTCACCCCCCGCCCCCGCGTACGGGCCTGGTTAATTACAAGAATCCAGTTAGATTTTTGGAAAATCAATCATATCATTCAGATGTGTGTAAGTCTGTGCACAAGAAAATAAACAGTCATTGACTCAAACATACACTTGTAGTTCTACTTTGGGTCGTACTTAGAAGATAAATTCATAAATTCCTAATGAAACAGTTTTGGCATGACATTATTGGAAATACTTTAAATTGGTACCTTGATATCGCTGGCATGACAAATGATTAACCAAGTGCATCTGCGTATCCATATAGACTGTCATCCACACATTCTGATAAAACTTGTTATAAAGACAAAATCAGTAGGTTCTAAGATAGGCAGTATAACCATGTTTATAATAATATATATGTGTATATATGTATATACATGTACATGTATGTATATATATATATATATATATAAAAAAATCATATATATATATGTATGTATATGTATATACATGTGTATACATGTATGTGGTATATATATATATATATATATATATTTATTATTATTACATTTATTTATAGGAGTGGGATGTAGCTCAAACGGTAACGTGTCCACCTGTGAATCGGTCCGGTCATCAGATCGATCCTTCTCAGGGTACCCATTTGCCATTTGGGCTATTTTCCATTCCAGCCACTGGTCCACAACTTGTTCATCTTGGTATGTACTGTCCTGTCTGTGGGACGGTGCATATAAAAGACCCCTTTTTGCTTATCTGAAAGAGTAGCCTATGTGGCGGCAGCGGGTTTCTTCTAAATACATGTCAGTATGACCATATGATTGACGTCCAATAGCCGATGATGAGATAAAAATCAATGTGCTCTAGAGGCATCGTTAAATAAAACAAACTTTAATTTTTGCACGAGTTTTGACAAGGTTACAATGTACTAAATGAACTGATATAAAAGCATATAAAAGATCCCTTTCTGCTTATCGGAAGGAGTAGCCTATGCAGCGGTAACAGGTTTCCTCTAAATTAAATATGTCAGAATGACCATGTGATTGACGTCCAATGGCCGATAAGATAAAAATCAATGTGCTCTAGAGGCGTCGTTAAATAAAACAAACTTTACTTTTTTACATTTATTTATATTACACATATTATTACAGATCTCCAAGAAATTCAGTGACTTTGAGGAGCTTCATGAAAAACTGAATGAGAAATTTTCTGGAACAGTTTTTCCGCCTCTTCCTAGAAAGGTTCTGCGAGTGACAGAGGCAGTTGCTCGTGAACGGAGAGGCGGTCTGGATCACTTTCTAAAACGACTCGCAGAAATACCCAAGATTGGATCAAGCACCTTGATGTTAGAGTTTTTAGGTACTTATTACAACCAGGGGCATCAATCCTTTGGGAGGGACACATCTCCCCCCCCACCTCCCCCACACATTTTAGGCAGGGGGATTCCTATATAATTATCCCCATACGTTTTGCTTCAAAAATTGAAATTAATATGCTTGAATAATAATATTTTCTAATATTTATCTTTATGATATCAATGTAACACTTAGTCATGTGATCTTAGTGAAAATATACTGAAGTACACAGATTTGAATGTTTTAGCTGGCAAAGGATTTAAAAAAAAATAACATTTGGTGTGTAGGGTGGGGCATGTCTCCATCTCACCACCTAGATCTGTCCCCTCCCCCCAACTTTTTTGCTATTTCCAAAACTCTAGTCCTTTTTCGCCTAGGTTCACACAAACTAAAGTAATAAACAAAAATCCATGTTCCAAGTAGCGTAAACAGACTATAGGAATGACTTTGTGAGTGTGGGTGGGGGGCATGGCTGGATTTAAAGGAGGCAAATGCCCCGGGCCCCTTAAAAGTTTATAAAAAGATGTAATAAATATAAAATTAGTTCTATTCATTCATTTTTGTTCATATTTTTTATTTATTATGCAATTTAGTTTCTATGTTGAGAGGCTCCCCAACCTGAAGTGCCCCAGCCCCACCCCCACCTCCCCCACAAGTTCTTATTCTGGATTGGTTACAAACTCTTTACCAGATTTTGGTTAAATCTGGATTGGGTACAAACTCTATATCAGATTTTGGTTAAATCCGGATTGGGTATAAACTCTTTATCAGATTTTGGTTAAATCCGGATTGGGTACAAACTCTATATCAGATTTTGGTTACATAGGAATAGCAGGTTTTCTCTGAAAACCATGAATCGCTAACAGATTTTATAACTACTGAATAAACAATGTGCCGGGGTGTTGTACAAGGGTGAAAATCACTTCCAGGAAGTGGAGGGGACAGAACATACCTCTTGTCCAAAAAGAGGGGTAGGGGGTGAAAATATAGACCACCAATCTGTCCGAAAAGTGGGGCACCTGGGTGGGGGGATGTGTTCCCCACCCCCCTGGCCTCCCAGGATTGACGCCATTATAGACGCTTGGGTACTTCGGAATATTTGTGCTAAGACGATTAAGATGGTTAAGTGTTACATTTATACAATAAAGAGAAATACTGGAAACGATTATTTTGGCATTTTAATTTCAATTTTTCAGATTTATGTCCATGGTGTTGTAGAATGAATATTTTTTTTTTAATTTCTTCCTGTAGGTGTGAATTCAATAACGGCGGGAAAATATCGTCGAGACGGATCTACAGCAGACGACACCAAACACGATCAGAAAGATAAAGAAGATGATGATGAAGATAATACAGACAAAATAACAAGGTCAATAATTAAAGATGATTTTTGTCTTCTTATTTTATTTTAATTTTATTATTTGTTTATTTTTGTCCTTAGATGAAATAACAATGTAAAGTGAAGTCTGTTTTATTGAACGACGTCTGTAGAGCACATTGATTGTTATTATGTCATCGGCTATTGGACGTCATATATATGGAAAATCTGACATATTTTAGAGGAAACCTGCTGCTGCCACATAGGCTACTCTTTCTGATAACCAGCAAGGCATCTTTTATATGTGCTATCCCACAGATAGGACAGCACATGTCACAGCCTTTGATGAACCAGTTGTGGGAATGGGAAATAGCCCAAACTGCAAATGGGTCTACTGAGAAGGATTGATCCGATGACCGACCAGTTCACAGGTGGACATGCTATCATTTGAGCTACATCCCACACCTAAAAAAAAATCATGCATTGCCAACATTATGGTGTAACTTATATAATATTAATTTCTCCTTTATGTTCCTATTTTTCAGTTCAGACCTGAATCTTTTTGATGAAAATTATGAAGAGGGGGATAACTCTACTGGATTGTTTCTGGAATGGGGAGATAACCCTATGCCAGATGTGTTTCTTAGAGAGAGTGACAGTTCTAAGCATTTAGGTAAATATTAAGTGAATAACATCCCGAATAAAAACAGAAAATAATACATTGTGTTGTTTAAACCAAATATAAACCAAACTGTAGCTGTTAACTGTATGAAGGTTATATTTGCTTCCAAGGAAAAAATCGATTCTGAAAGTCATTGGATTGGAGTATCACCCTTGTCCAAAAGGTAGGGGATGTGTCCTCCAAGATTGACGCCATTATAGACCCCCTGTGTACTTCGGTATATTTGCGCTAAGACCACATGGTTAAATGTTACATTGATATCATAAAGAGAAATACTAGTTATTTAGACATTTTAATTTCGATTTTTCAAAGCAAAACATGGGCGTGATGTGTCCCAAGATGTATGCCCATTTTTGCTCCTCAGTAAAATTTTAATAGCTTTGAGTTTAAGTCAATCTAAACTAAATTAACCTTGATATAAAATATATATATATATATATATATATATATATATGTATATATAAACACACACGTTATATATGCATGCATGTACAGATATATGATTGCCAAGGGAAATAACTTGTAAAAATAATGCCATGTGAATAAACTAGATCAGTATGTTTAATCAGATCTCGGTGCTAGCAAATAAAAATGTATATTATTAAAATGATTTCAGGACAAGCGGCCATCTTTGAACAACAAGATTTTGGTGGAGGCATTACCGAGGAGGATGAAAACAATCTCTTCTTGCCTGACTCGATCATCACAAAGAAAGTTGTCATTACCACAGACGACGATGAAGAAACTTCCAATCTGTTTGAGTAAGTTGACTTTAATTAGTATTACATTCATTACCAGAGATTATTTTGTTTTGTTTAATGATATCACTAGAGCACATTAATTTATTAATCATCGGCTTTTGGATGTTAAACAATTTGAAATTATGACATGGTCAAGTATCGACCAACCTTCGATGGAGTTTCAAATAGGAAAATGAATGATTATTATGAACAGTTAATGAAATAGTTTATGTATTTTGAGATTGGAGCCACTGATGTTGATTATATTATATTTAAAGCAGTTATTTGAGGAATTTCATCACAAAATGTGATAAGAACCAAATTTAAAAAAACCTTAAAATCACAAAAGTTCACATTGTAATTGTTTGCAGAATGCAACATCTGCCATGTAAGAGCGTAGCAGAAAATATGATTTTGTTCCAATATGTGATAAGCGCTATGCACAAACATCACATTTCCGCACACAAAACAAAATAATTTTTCTCAAAATGTCAAAAATGGAGACATCGAGATTTGCGATGAAACTTTTCATTTGAAGAAATTAAAAACAAGAAAACTGCTTCCAACTCATCTTTCTCGGCTATTTAATTAAAATGTTTTTGTTTTAATATTGCAGGATAGATGATAATCTTGATGACTTGATGAATATTAAAATAAACAAATCTAAACAAGGAGCAGTTACTGAAGAAAGTCTTCCAAACAATAAACATAGCTCTATCACAGATCTTCCAACCAATGAAGAACCATCTTCTAAAAGTCATCCAGCCAATCAAGATGCAGCTTCTAAACCATCTAACCCTGAACTTCCACAAAAACCAAAACCAGCACCAAGGTCAAAAAAACTGGAAGCCACGGCAACAGAAGGTGGAAAAAAACCAAAACCTGCTATTCGACCAAAACCACCAATTTCAAAGAAACCAGAATTATTAGAAAAAGTTGAAGACAAGGAATTGAGTTCTGTTGACAGTTTGAACACAGATGACATCCTTAAGTACATCGAGTCCAATACAGAAAGCAAGGAATCTGACTTGGATTTGTTTTCATGACTGTCGGATCATTATAAAATACTACATTTATTCGTACCAAAGATGCTAATTGCTACATTAACCGTATATTTGGAGATTCAATTCTTGAGTGTGATACAGAAAATAAGACAGATTTAAATTGTTTTCCCAAGTGTTATAAAGTACTCCATTTGTGGGTACCAAAGATGCTAATTGCTATATTAACTGTATACATATAACTTCATTACTCTTATTTGTGGGATAATTCCAAAATATTACATTTGTTTGTACTTAAGTAAAGTTTGTTTTATTTAACGACGCCTCTAGAACACATTGATTTTTATCTTATCATCGGCTATTGAACGTCAAT
>JAULBS010155106.1:0-11933 GCA_032355785.1 Symmetromphalus regularis | reverse complement strand
CACAGTAGAATTCCATTGGCTCGAACACCCAATGATCGAACCTACTGGTATTGTCGAACCCATAATAAAGTCCCGATTTTTCTCTCTATTAAACTCTGTTATTTTAATGCTGATCGGTTAAATACCCCAATTTATTGGTCAGAAAAGTAAAATCAAACATGTTTAGCTTGATTGGCAAAGTCTGTCTGAAGAAATATGAAATAATTATTTATTAATTTTTCATTGACCCTTTCATGTCAATAATGGAAAGTTATTATAAATTCGAAATTAAATCTTAAGATGGAACAAATTAATCTTAGATAATATACTGGCTTGTATTGTTTATTTAGCACTTGTCGGCAATTATGTTTCAAGCAGCAGACAGAAACACAGACGTGCTAATTACGGTACTGGACGCAGTGTATTTGATGCAGCAGTCTTGGCGTAAGGTGACACAAAAACAATAGCTAATTGTTTCCGTCATGCTAAGTGTGTTAACAATGACCCAACTTTGAATGATGATGAAGACAACGAACAAGGTGGTGACTTGCCTCTGGCATGCCTGGCAGAACTCGGTATCAAAAGCGGAAGGTGATTCTACAGCAGCCTAATAAAGCACGACTTTTTAAATCAATATATATTTCAAGGAACATATTTCTAATGTGTTTTTATTTCATTTATTTTACGATAATTAATAATTGTTACAAATGTACATGTATATTTGATCCGACATCTGACGGCGACTTCGTTACTTAGTCATTCGAATGATCTTGAACAAGCCGGTTTTACAGAAATATGCGAGGTTCTCTGATTGATCGTTGCTTACGGAAGCACCCAACAATGGCCAAATGCATGTTTCAAACTACCTGATTGGTCGAACAGATTTTAATGCACCAACGGTGTTCAAGTCAATGAAATTCTACTGTATATATATATATATATATATATATTAAATAATGGGTGAAATCACCTCAGTTCTCTAAAGATGAATGAATCATCTACTGGATTTGCCAATCAAACATACAATAACAAATTGGATGTATCCTGTTCCTTTTCTGTAGAGTGGTGCCTAAATTTGCCAAATATCTTAAATGTCCGATATATACTACACTTATTCAGTGCTAGTCATGGTAATGTATACCTATTTTTAGACCTATATCACTGACTTTAGTACATCCATGCAATGCAATTCAGTAATAAAAATTGGATAAAGAATGATTGCGATATTGATATTTATGGCAGAAATTGAAGCAATTTTTCAAGATACCCTCAAACTTATTTTAATCACAGGCACCCTACTAATGGATTCTGACTATAGAACCCTCCCCACCAAAGACAACAATATCTCTGTTCCAGGCATAATGATTTAAATATATACAATGTATACAGTTTGGAGAATTTTTAATACCTAGAAAATACTGTTTCCAAAATACAAATCGGTCCACTGGTTATCAAGATATTGATATCAATAGTGTCCATTTTTCAATTTTGTTGCCAAATAATATTCAGACTATACAGTGAGATATATCTTAATGCCATAATGAACCAATTTTTAGAAGGGTTCAGTACCTATATATTTGAAAAATAAAAATTATGTATGCAGTTTTTAAGATACTGATATTAATGCAATGAAATAGGAAATAGTAGTCATTTTTAAAGATGTCCACCCAAACAACTTTTTCATTTTGATCATAAAAAAATCCTAAAACTCATGTTAAACTATAATGGGGAAAATATAGGCTATTGTATTTTGAATATAAATGCTAAAATGTATATAAAATACCATTATTTTGTATTAAAACAAGTATATGTATTGAATGTTTCATTATCTATACGATGCCTTTCTCAAAACAAAATGCCAAAATGTATATAAAATACCATTGTTTTGCATTAAAACAAGTTCATGTATTGAATGTTTTATTATATTTGCAATGCCTTTTTCAAAACAAAAATGGGTCCAATAGGAATCATTCTCATTTTGGTAACTTTAGAGGAAATTATTTTATTGTTATTACTTACATTATTACAAGTAAGATTTCAACATATCTCATTTCCAATGAGTTAAAATTAGGATTTAGACATTTTATCTTAAGAAATGTTTAACTAAGTTTTTGAGAAACTCAGCTCAGCTATTCACCTGCTGTACTGGGAATGATACTTCAGTAGACTCAATCAGTGCTACCTAACTAGTATAACCAAGTGGTTATGTAAATAATTACATACTTTCTTTTCAAATTATACATACCTGAACTAATGGAAGGGATAGCCAAAGAACTTATATTCAGTTTCCTTGCCTCACACAGACACCTCAGTATGGTCTTACACAGGACTTCTAGACATTCTGCAAAGTCTTTATACATGTATTTTGGTGGTCCAACAGCATGCAACACTTTGTTATAGTGAAGATTTCCTGCAGTAGTAGTAACAACACCTGAGACAGGAATCTCACCATGATCTCTAATATATCTGTTCCCTTCTCTAACTAAATCATCTCCAGCTGCTACAGATATTGCTCTTGCTACACCTGCTCCATGCAATAACTGTTCATTAGCAGCATTTACGATAGCATCCACCGAGAGTTGTGTGATGTCACCCTTGTACACCAACACTTTAAGCTGTTTCCCTTTAAGTAGTGGCTCCACTCCTATCATAGGTGATCTGGACACAGGTGATCTGGACATAGGTGATCTGGACACAGGTGATCTGGACACTGATTCATCATGAAGGAATGGCAGTTCAGCCTCTTTTTTGGAGTTCATTGTTCTAGCTGGAGAAGAAAATATTCTGTTAGCACGGGTTCCTGTCCTTATGAGACTCAGGTCAACTTGAATTTTTCGTTTTGCTTTCTCCAGTTTATTTCGGTCTTCACCAAACATGACAATAATCTGATGTTCAGGAACATGAGCACAAAACACTTCACGTGTAGAATCTTGTAGACTTTCTACAACTGATCTGATCTTCTGATCATCAGCATTCACACCTTCCAGTCTGATTTCTTCTCTAACCAGACTCTGGATTCTATCACTATAGGTTTCTTCTTCTTGATCAGTAGTGAAATCTTGATATTTTATTTGAGATTTACCATTTGGAAGAGGTGTTATTTCAATATATTTTTTAATCAGGTGCTCAACTACACACATTTTCACAGCTTCTAAATGAGCTGATTCAACTTCAAGTATTTTGACCTTTGATTTATTTCCTGCTGAAGAAAGATTATAAAAAAATTCTTTATCAAAATACACACACACATATATATATAACAGTATATCATTAAAATAAATGTAACTTTATAATTATATTTTATTTATTGTTTTAATGACATTAATTAAATCTGTATAAATATTTTTATTAACCCTGCACCAATTTTGCACACTATTACATTTCAGTATAAAAAATGCAAAATAATTCTAAATGTTATGCTTTATAATCATCTGTTAAACTTTGAATTCACTGGGAACCAATCAAATACAGTTAATGTATTTATCAAAAAAAAGAAGAATTTGGCATGACTGTTCAGTTGAATTGTATGATTTGTTGCCTTTCTTTTAAGATATACACGTATATACAACATATATAGTCCTAATGTTGTTTGCTTCAAATTGTCTACCTGCAGATCTCCCCATTAGTCTACATAAGTAAAGTTGAGTATGTAGCGCACGGGCAACATAGGCGACAAGCTGTGTGTCTACACATATCCAGCATTACTGACATCAACAGAATCAAGCTAAGTGAACCACTGACATAAGCATGAGAGGATGGGCATAAATCCCAGGGGTTTGGGTGGTGGGGTCATGTCACCCACTCTTTTATAATTATACACACTTTCTGCTTTGAAAAATTGAAATTAAAATGCCTAAATAATAATCTTCACCAGTATTTCTCTTTATTGTATCACTGTAACACTTAATCATGTAGTCATAGCACAAATATACTGAGGAACACAGGCATCTTTTTGGACAGTGGGATGCTCCATCCTCCCCACCACTTTTTGGACATGGATATGTTCCGTTCCTCTCCCCCACTTTCAGGAAGTGATTTTTTGTCCTTGTCTGACAGCCCATTTTATGACAAATTTCAACCAAACAAAGGATGTGATTTGCAAACTGAATCCTGAGGATGATAAAATGATCTATAGTTCAATTGGTAAAAATATGTTATGCTATCACACACACACTGCTCTACAAAGTAGGATATGTTTGTCTCAGTGTTTCTGCTCATGTTTTACCTACTTTCCAAGATTGATATTTCAGCTTACACCATCTCCCTATTACTTGTTTATAGTACTTTTATTCTTGAACTACTCTTTGCTTTGACAAGCTCTGTCTAACTTTGAAAAGATGGTGTGTAACAACAGAATCTTCTATTCTAATGCAATGCCTTGATCTAAATTAATTTTTGATTACCACTGACAAAAGCTAATATAAATAAACAAATACAGAGATGGACAAACGTAGAACCTCCAAGGAGTGCTACATTACCAACAGCTGGACATCTTGTAAAGGGCCTTTTGCTTCAGTGACTGCTTTTGTTCAAGTTCAGACTGTACAACATACTGTACAACCGAAGTCCACCACAAATCTTCCTGCTGCTAAACATTCTGTATTGACAGCCCCTATTTAGGTTGTGGTTACTAATTCAGTTAACAAGAGCTGAAAAAGATATAGTCATGACCCATACCTTTTAGTATGATGATGAGCCTCACAGGGAAGAGCAGACCGGGCAAAGGAAATCAACTTAGTCCACAATCTACAAGAATTTGTCCAAAAGGTTTTGGCAACACAACCATTCCAGGAAAGCTTTAAGTAGCTTGCAAGAAGACCTACACCAAGTACTACCCCAGGAACTATGGTTACTAACTTCCTTACAGACACCTATCAACAGGTTTACTCTACCATTCCACTGACCACTGATTCTTACTTGATGTACCAAGATTCATCCATGGCTTCCACAACAGTAAAGCCTGAGTTCCTGGGATACTTCAGATCGGTTTTCACCAAGATCTAGACCTGCTACCAAGATCATTGCCTTCTCTCCAAGCCCACAGGACTTAGAACATAGACCAAGCTTAAAACAGACACTCCTTTAAAATGTTATGTCAGTATCACTTCCTTTCTTCTGGCTGTTCGTGTCAAATGCTCCAAATTATATAAATTTTTAAAACAGATGTCAATTTATTTTATTTTGTCCTGTTACATTTTATCCAGGTTTTTTCCTTAAGTGTTATTTGAAATTTTTGATCACTTGTCTTTACCAACATTCTCCCCACTTACCTTTTGTAGCAGCTATGTCTTTAATTTGATTCTCATGGGCATACTTGACAGAGTCATTTCGGTCATATTTGACCTCCCCACTTGTGGCCCCAAACAGTGTTTTTGTTGATACTTTGGACTCTTTAAAATTGAGATTTTCAACTTCACAGGAATGTGGCATCACAGATGAGGTTTTCCTAGGATTAAGACATTCATAGTAAATGGAAATGTCCAGTGTAGATCCTTCAAGTTCGTGACCATTCTTCAGATCAAGGATCTGTTCTGGAACTGGAAAAGATAATCAAAGATAACAGTAAAATTTCATGTACAGTACCACTTTCAACAGGTATCAAGTATTAGTTTTAACCAAATATTCAACTTGTAAAAATAACTTATATAAGCATGATATACAAAGAGATTATTACATGAGTGTGAGGATCGTACGAAAATTATGAAATGAGTTTGTGAATTGTTATTCCCCAAACGAGAGCATTCACAAACAAGTTTCATAATGTTTGTGCGATTTTCGCGCGAGTTTTATAATTTCTTTATTATCCACACAATTTTTAAAAAATATGTTTTTGAAAGAGACAGCAGATTGCTTTGTCTAGGATCCACATAATGTAAGGTCAGCTGACAGGTCGCTGAAGGACCACTTGTAATGTGGCACCCATACTAAAAAATAGTTCCATATAATCTCATAATGAAAAATAAAAGAAAACAATCGATATTTTATAATACAATGTAATAAATAAAACGAAAATAATGTTTTCGTAAAATCAGTATGACACAAGCTATTTCTTCATTATCCATTTAATAAATAAAGTCAAACAATAATATCATAAATACAGCTTTAGTACATACAACTTGCAAATAACATTAAATGGATTCATTCATTGAGGCTGTGTCAGAGGGTGGAGTAGGGGCAGAATCCAAAGGAATGGAATCTATTAAATTTTCTCATCTTTAAATGTTTTAATTGCATGAAAGTTAACAAAAATGCAAGTACTTTTCCTAGTTTTAGTGACATAATTTCCACTTTTAGAAATTATAATGATGTCATATTTAATATAGGCATTTAATTTATTTATTTATTTTGTTCAATATTAATTAAAATAAATTTAATTACTTTACATTTTTAATTAAAAAAAATTTAGTATTAATTTTATAAAATTGATTTGACACAGCAATCCAAATATTTATAAGTTTGGATTATGATCGCGAGTTGTAAATATTGTTGACATTCTATGAATGACATAGAAAAATAGTTCTTTGTTAGATGACGTCAAATGGGGTCAATGTATCATCCGCAAACTGCTTAAGTGCACATGAAATCATTATGACACATGTGTCATACCAATTATATTTCCTTCTGTATCTTGAACCATGTGGATAATAAATATAATTAGTTTTAACCAAATGTTCATTTTGTAAAAATAACTTCTATATACAACATTTAGAAGAATTTATTTTAAATAACCCACTTATACCAATATTAATGTTGACCTGACTGAATCCTATCAACATATTTTCTAAAATTGTATTTTATTTGTAAAGGGCCAATAACATTCAGTGAACATAACTCAATTCAGTTTGAGTACAGTTCAAAATGTTCAACTGTTAATAGCTTCAATCAGCATTTATAAAAATTAATAAAAAAATTAAACCCAAATTTGTTTAAACAAATATTAATCTGCTTTAAACTAATCTAATCTGTGCACCACAATTCTGAAAATCTGATCAAAACTCTAGGAGATAAAGAAGGAATATTTGCTTACAGACACCCCAATACATTATCTACCAGGTGTTAAACATACTATATTTGCAACATCTGGTCTTCAGAAGAAGCTGCTACTGCTGCAAAAGTTACTCTCTTTAATTAGCACCAAAATGGACTTTCATATGCACTTTAATGAAGATATAACAGTACACATCACAAACTGTCATATTAATCATGGACCATTGGCTGGAACAAGAAGTATTCTAAAGAGATTGTTGAAGCATATTTATTCAATAAGCCATTTTATCTCAGGACTAGATTATAAAATGAAATTTCAAATACTCAACAGTTCTTTTAAATTTCCCAAAATTCATTAAAAACTAATTACATATTACAAAGTATTAGTTTTGGGAAACTGCCCTAATAATTCCAATTATTATGTTTGAACATGATCCAGTCAAATCACAAATTTCAACCCATATTACCTTCATGATTATTAAAATACACCAGAAAGCAACCATCTTCAGATTTCTTGTGCGTGTTTTTAACAGCCACTCCATTGACATTACCAGATCGTTTCCCTTCAAAATAGTTCCAAATTGTATCTTGACTGGTATTGGGATTTAGTCCTCGTACTGTGATGATGTTGCTAACAGGAACCTTGCTGATGGTCAACTTTGAGCCTTCAAGTGGTCGTGTTGCACAAGCTTTTTGTAATTTCTCCAGGTCTCAAAACAGAATATAAGTATAAAAAGTGAAATAGTACATTTATCTTAATTTCATAGACTACAACTTATGAAGGGAATTGTTTACAGCATTATATAATCAGACAATAATGTTACTGCATTATTTATAGAACCATGTTATCAGATATTTTCCCCTCAATATTAGAGATATATGTAGCAATCAACAATACCACCATAAAGCTGCTGTATTTAATTGGTTGGTGATAACACTGTACTACTATTGAAAAAAATATATATATTATGTGGTAAGCTTGTTTTCTTGAAATTGCTGTTGCAATGTCACAGCAAAACTAGCAATCATGTGTGAATTTCAAGGGCAAGGCAATATTGTTAAAGACACAATCTATGTTGCAAGGTAGAGAAATGTAAAAACACACAATCTATATTGCAAGATACAGAAATGTACAAACACACAATCTATATTGCAAGGAAGAGAAATGTACAAACACACAATCTATATTGCAAGGAAGAGAAATATACAAATACACAATCTATATTGCAAGGAAGAGAAATGTACAAATACACAATCTATATTGCAAGGTAGAGAAATGTACAAATATACAATCTATATTGCAAGGAAGAGAAATGTACAAATACACAATATATTGCAAGGTAGAGAAATGTACAAATACACAATCTATATTGCAAGGTAGAGAAATGTACAAATACACAATCTAGGTTGCAAGGTAGAGAAATGTACAAATACACAATCTAGATTGCAAGGTAGAGAAATTTACAAATATACAATCTATATTGCAAGGAAGAGAAATGTACAAATACACAATCAGACCCTAGTGGAAGACCAGCAAGAACAGAACAACTAAAATAAAGAAATATAGTAAATAGTGATGATTTCCAAATTCAAGTAATTAGCATACCAACTGATACAAACCTGGCATTTCATCAAATATCACCACTGCAGTTCTTCCTTTCTCCCCATACACAACACTGGATTCCTTGATACCACAATCACTTGTCACTTCCAGATAGTTTATTAGACATTCTTTTGGTGTTCTATCTTTGATGCCTGTGATCAGTAGTCTGTCTGTGTATGAGGATTCAGGAGGAATGTGTGCATCTGGATTTTGCTTATTACCAGTATACATGATTGATAAATATCCGTGGAATGAAAACCTGAAAAATGTATCTGTATTATGATGACATATTAATAAACACAAACATGTATGATAAACTTCAAAAAGTTGAATTTCATGAATAAAAAAATAATTGAGCTAAAAAAATTATTCTAAAGCAGATTATACAAAATTAGGCAAACACAGTATATTGGATGGCATGACAGGTTAAATCTTAGCTAACCAAATGTGAATGGTTTATTTCAGTATTTAGATATAACTTTTTGGACATTTATAAAGTGCATTTTTGGTGTTTAATGTCAGCTAATGCCAATATCGTTTTCAGGTTTTCTTTTTAGGGATGTTTATGAATAATGTGAAATCAGCAAAAAATAGATGGGTAAATTTTGTATTTTCACTTTACCCTTGAACATCAGAGATAACAAAATTGATGTTGACAATTGACATACAGAGTTCCCTACATCACTGGCGTACAATACCTACAGTGTTCAGATTAATTTTGAAATTCTAGATTTTGGTTCGTTATACATTATGAAGTTACAAATTTATAAGACATAAAATTTCTTTTAAAATTACAATTATAGAACTCTTTACATTCAATATTATTCATTCCACGTGTATTTTCTTGCTTAGTATGCATTTCTCTGGTTAACAAGTTCAATCAAAGAGTTTAAAATACCCGGAAAAGCCCCTGTGCATATGGTAATTATACAATGTTGTGCACAATATGGAATTTTATTGTTTTTAAAAATGCATCTTTTTGTAAGAATCAGTATTGGATTACAGACATATCTGGATGGATGGATCAGACCAGACTAGACAGAATGACAGAAAGAAAAGTTATGATAATGTCAGGTACCTTCAATATTTGCAAAAGTGATGTAAGTAACACCAAGATGATAATTTAGCTGAAAATATTTCCTTCACAATTCCAAGTTTTGTTAAAATAATGATTAAGAGTTATCATTTGTGGTTGTTGCATGGTAACCTCAGACCTCAATAGTTTTGTATCCTTCTTCTTTACCATCAGCCATCTGTGTCCATTTTTCATAACGTTCTGATATTCATAGTGTTATTATACTATAGTTTTTCCCTCCTTTAATTTATCTATTATCTGTTTGCTATACCCAGTGTGACATTTTTGTTTGTTATTTCTGAAAATATTCAGCTGTTAAAAGATATATTTTGGATTTAGCTATTGGGAAAATTCAACCTGAAATTGGATTAAATCAAATTGTGAATTTCTCTGAACAATTTTGGATGTCAATCAGTCTCTCGGTGAGTGAAACTACTTGGTGTTGAAACAAAGAAAAGTGTTGGATAAAGTTCCTAAGTTCCCTGTTTGGAGACTTTCAGAAATTTCACTATCAAGGTGACATTGTTGGGTAAAAGTCCCAAGTTATTGTTCCTGGGTTCCAGTGATGGAAAGTGGACTTGAACATTAATCATACAATTTGGTTCGTCAGAATTCAATAGAAGTGAAATTCTCAAGAAAGGAATAACATAACTGGAATGAGAAATACCTAAGCATATATTAACTGTTTAGGATATTTGCGCCAACTCTTTATTATTCTGGTAAGCCTCAGTTTTGTAACATATTGTGTTTTGCTTAATACTTTGTAATTGTAATTATTTTCTCGTTTATTTACATAAAACCCTCAATAGCCAATATTTATTTTTTTGTGCTGGTGGGTGTGGGTCGTTAAACAACCATACAACATTATTTACATAACAGTTTTTATTAAACCATCTGGTCTTTATTGTAATTTTGTTTGACCCCTAATTTATACATTGGGGTCATTAAAAAAAACTAAACTGAGATTTTGTCTTGGATTATACTGTAACAATGGTAGTATTTGTTTTCCATCAGTCAGATCTCAAGATAAAAAGTACACAAAATTATGTTTACAACTCCAAATAATTATATATTTGACCTTTGACCCATTCTTAAGGTTTGGTACAGGAATTTGCATAAATTAAGAATTACTCATCCTTAGTGTTTTCTTAGAAAATATTTTGGCATTGGTTTCGTTGATGTACTCGACCATGCTAATTAAACTACCAATTAGAACTAATTAAGGCCAATCTTAAGTGGGCTTATACTAATTACAGTAATAGTCACTCAATAACATTGACATTTTTGTGGGGAGTGGGTGCAACTCATCTTTTTATAAAATGACTTTGGGCTGATAAGCCAACTAGGAAGTGCTTTGTTTGAGCATGTAAAGCCTCCCAAAACTTTCTAGTATGGACCGGAAATATTTAAAATAAGAATGGACACTGCCTGTCTTTTTTTTGACAGTGCTGATAAAGCTTCACAAATCTACTTTAAAAACGTTTTATTTGGAAGTTATAAAGTGATGCCCTCTTCAGATTTGCCTCGTCTGTTTTCAACTTCTGACTACAGCACTGGACAATCTCAGGTACCACTTACCCTACATAGATCGTGAAATGATCAAAGGCAGGACTTTTTCTTGATACTCTCAATCGATATTATTAGGGTTAGGGTAGGGTTTGAGTTAGGGTTAGGTTTAGTTCGTCAAGCCAAGTGTCTTATCGTTCAATGATGAACTTGACTAGGGTTAGATCGATAATGGAACGATATGAACTTTGGTTTGACGAACTACTAAGCCTACTGGAAATGGACTACAACATGTGTAAACTCCATCTCAAACCTTTTATACTCAATGAGTAACTCACAATCCTAATGTAATATGTCTGGACTTCCGGACTACATTCTCATTGACGATGTATGTACATTGCTCAAAATATACAACAGTTCTTTAAAGTATGTAGGTTACCATCACTTCCATATTATAAGCAACTTAACAATCGAAACCGAAACTACAAACTTCCTTGAGTTATTATTTAATGTCATTGGTGGATCCAGCGATAAAGTCCATTTACGTAGCCTATCTTATTCCTTAACATTCTGTGTTGGGTGTATCCAGGGCCGGATTTATAAGGGGTATAAATTTATAAAGGGTATAAATAACGCTATATAAATTAATGTGCTTAAATCATCGTTTAAAATGGTTATCTGGCGAAGGCACGGACACCAGGGCAAACACCTGCAAAAATTAGGACGCCAAAGATTATTGGAGGTGCAAATGCCCCCTTGTGCCCCTCCCCCCCCCCCTCCTCC
>JAULBS010155095.1:0-11936 GCA_032355785.1 Symmetromphalus regularis | reverse complement strand
CTCTCTCTCTCTCTCTCTCTCTCTCTCTCTCTCTCTCTCTCTCTCTCTCTCTCTCTCTCTCTCTCTCTCTCTCGCTCACTCACTGACTAGAGATTAACTGTTACAGCAAGACAATGGTCGTATTTGAAGATCAACGAGAGCTAATATGCTTTGTTCCGGATGTCAGGAAATTGCAGTCCATGCCATCAAAAGTTCACAATTTCCTGAAGTGGCATGACCCACAATTTCTATTCGATAATTGTTTTCTTTGCGTATAAATGAAAATTAACCCAAATCCCCAAAATATGGTTCATCATCTAAAAATTCCTATATTTAATTTGCATTAGTGATGACACCAAAGTAACGGAACACCAACGTAACAAAAGGTTGGGTTTTTTTTGGCTTCAAACACAGATATGCTGAAACGACTTAAAAGAAAACTTGACACGTCAGTTTCACAATGTGTGGTGTGAATATAGCAGAGTGTAGTGACCTAATCAAAGCCCCATGAATCCACGCCCACCGTTATCACAAATAGCTGTCTAAATAAGCTGCTAAAAAAGTCGTCTGACATACATAGAAAACGGCGGGAAATCAATATTTTCGTTTGTCCATGACAAAACCTCTATTAATCAACACATATTTCACAAACAGGCCGGCAGCCATGATTTACGTAGTGATATTTTAAGATATGAATTTTTTTTTAATAATAATAATAAAATAATAATAATATAATAATAATATAATAATAATAATAGTACAAAATTAGAAAAGAAAAGAAAAAAATGTTTTGTTGCTGTACATATTTTTGTGCTTATATCCAATAAGGTTCAAGCACGCTGTCCTGAGCACACAACTCTGCTTCTTATGCTGTCAATCCAGGACAGAGGTTAGTGTTAATAAGACAGAAGAAACCCACTGCCGTCACACTAGTGAATACTGTAATTTATCCGTTTTTAAAATGAGGTGACCCTATTTGACCTTTTTTTATGACTTTGAAGTTTATTGTTTAAACGTTTAATAGACGAATGCAATCGTATGGAAAACAGAAACCTGTTCTTCAATTTGACTGCTGTTGTGTTTGATCTTAACAGTTTTGGAGATGTACACACAATCGGTATATATGGAATTATGCGATAACATGCATGGATGGTGTAAAAAAAAATTAAAGGTGTATTGTCTAGACAAGTTTTAATATTTAACCATTTATAATAGATCTTCCAGGTTTGTTTCATAACCCTAACGCGCCATTCTTCTCTCTCCATCACCTGCTGTCTTTACGGGCCGGTGCAGCCTGTGAGCGAGGAGGGGTTGAGGGTGGGCGACGTTTTCTCCCCAATAATCTGCGGCGCCTTTTTGGGCATCAATAGGCACCCTAAAATTTGCATGTTTTACATTTATTTAGTACGTTATGGACGCCCTCCAAATGACTGATCTATTCAGACCCCCCCCCCATATTTAAACAACTGCTCCGGCCCTGTCTTATCAAGGTCAAATACAAAGTCGCTGGCAAAAGTGCGTCTAAGCCATTTCTTAATTCATAGTGAGATGTTTCTGCTTCATCAATGTTGGAAATTGGCGACAAGTTTTATATAGACAGTTGATGATATTTGCATTAGTAAGATATTTCGCATTAGTAAGATATACTATAAAAAGGGGATGTGAGTCAACACCTTTAATGTAAAGTCAACAGCATTCCAACCTTGAACCTAGAGAACTAAGGGAAGTAAAAAAAATATATAACTTTTCAGTGGAATGTGTTTTCTGGAAGCATGTTTCATTGGAATGTCGGTCATCTTTCACGTTGATCAGTTGATACTTACAGATAACTCGTACACCAAAGCTCAGAGATTTCATCCATCAAATATACGATCGCATTAAGATGATTTATGTTGCATAAATTATGAATGCCATAGTTTTACACATCTCAAAGAGAACAACAACAACAAAATAATGTTATATCCCGGAGAGACGTATTTCCGTGGTGAACCATAAAACGTGGCGAAAGACATTCACATCACTGTGTACGGAACTACATGTGGCGAATTAATTCAAAGACAGATTTGTTTCCGCTGGAGTGAAGAAATTTACGGTCATTAAAGAATTAATTGGGTTTAGTCTTGAGGACGACTGATTGTAAATGTCCGGTTGTAAATGAAGGTAATTAATAGATGTAATGGCGAACCACTACAGGATAATTCATTGTTAGTCTCGCTAACTCCAAACTCTTGAGGCAAAACAAAATGGATTTGTTATATGTTCTTATTTTAGTGCTTATATCCAAATGAGGCTCAAGCACGTTATCCTGTTAATTACACAGTTTTTCTTCCTGTATTGTCTGTTCAGGACAGCTAGTTATTAGTAGGAGAAACGAAACCCGCTACCGCCACACTAATGCGGCTACTCTTACCAATAAGCATCAAGGGATCTTTTATATGCACTATTCCACAGTATAGCATAAACCACGGCCTTTTATAAACCAGTTGTGGACCACTGGTCGGTGTAGGCGGTCTGTACCTATCCACTTAGCCTTGCGGAGTACTCGCACGATTAGAGCCGATAATGAGATTTAAAGCTTTATGCCTCGACTGACATTTGATCCTATTACCTACTAGCTGAGAAACCAATAGCATAAAAACTACCATTATTCTCATATGAGCATACAAACATACATTGCAGGTGCGTTTTAGTCATTAACAGGACAGAGGAAAGATTACAGCTGTAAAGTTTACAATGCGTAGTAATCTTAGATTCATACTGAATGAAAGAGAGGAACGCTTCTTTTTATGTTCTTTTTTTTTTAACTGGCCCTGGCAGTGCAGTGATTAAACTAGAGGACTCGTGGCTGGTAAGTACTGGGATCGAATGTCAGTCGAGGCATGGTATTTGTAATTTCAGTATCGGCTCCAACCCAGAGTGAGTGCTCCCCAAGGCTCAGTGGGTAGTAGTCTACAACAGGTTATCAAAGGCCGTGACATGTGCTATCTTGTCTGTGGGATAGTACATATAAAAGATCACTTGCTGCTTATCGATAAGGATAGCCACATTAGTGTGGCGGTAGCGTGTTTCGTCTCTTCTACTAATACTAACCTCTGTTCTGGACAAATAGCACAAGAAGAGTTGTGTGCCCAGGACAGCGATCTTGAACTTTAATTGAATATAAGCACAAAATTTAGTACAACCAACCAACTCTTTTTCAGTCGGACTATACTAAGGGTAATAGTGACGTAATGCCTTATCGTCCAGCTGTACTATCACTAGTACACATGCAATGCTTGTAGTACGTCTCGTTTTGGAAATTAATTTTATAGTTTCATAGCGACAGCGTGTTACTTTATCTCGCGGAGAAAGGAAATGAGGTGAAAAAACCAAACGAAAGAAGCGGATGATGAGTGATACGCAGTCTCTTAACCAAGGTCTAAATTCATATTACATTTAATGAGAACACTCTATTTTAATTTCGTGTCAGGTTTGACAGGAAATGGTGGACTGAGACCTATTTTGGTTCATGTTATAAATATAACAATACGAATACATTCTGCTTTAATGTCTTAATTGTGTATCAGAGGTGACAAGAAATGGGGGAAATGCCTGTTTTTAGTCTTAACTTACGAACCTTTGATACGAATACATTCTGCTTTAATGTCTTAATTATGTATAAGAGGTGACACAAAATGATGTGTGTATGTATGTATGTATGTATGTATATATATTTGTGTGTGTGTGTGTATGTGTGTGTGTGTTTGTGAAAAAAAGATAAATCAATTATTAGGTGAGGTGAGAGAATGAAGGCGCGAGTGGACAGGATATTTCGGTGTTAATGCATTATATCTAAGTGGTTACTGGCTACTGAATACCTACCATGACATTATTATAAACATTTTTTAAATATTTACCATTGAAACAAATAAACAAAATCTCCGAAGTCAACACAAACAAGGCGTATACGAACTGGACCGATGTACTCCGAATAAAATCGATGCTAAAACGTTCGTTGCCCAAAATACCCGCCATCCCTCTCATTTCCTGCGCCTGTGAGAATAAGGATCAATGACTTATCGGAGAGTTTCGTCTTAATGATGACAAATGGATGAGTTGACATTTAAGGGCATTAACTTGGAGCTTTGTCTTACGTAGTTCCGACTATCACCATACAGAAAACAGAGCATTATAACGGACATTCCCCCCCCCCTCCCCATGACCATTCCCGATCGAAATGAACGATTTCTAGTTTTCCCATAACAAACAGCCGAATAACCGCATGATGAAGCATTGTTTTGTCACTAATTGGGGAAGCTGGAGAGACGTGTATGTTAATAATGAGAAAACCGGCGTTTATTCTGTTATTCTAATGGTCAGCCTAAACGCCGGTCATCTTAGAAGGGATCTACAGTTTGACCGAGTTTGATAATGACGTGAACAAAATGACTGGGTTCACGGCAAGACACTAGAGTAGTGGTTATCAACCTTTTTTGTCCCGTTTCCCACTGGCATCTTTTCGAAAGTAAATTACTCCCACCTGCCCCTGTTTTGTTCATTAATTTGAGTTTACAATTTTTTCATAATAAACTAACCGACAAAGGGAAATTTTTAAATACTATTTTAACAAAATTTACCCCTGGAAGTAAATTTACCATTGGGAACCCCTGCACTAAAGCTCCACTTGAGCAGGGGACCATAACTTGGGAAAACTGGCCTTTACAAAATATTTTCTATAAATCTTGCTTTAATTGTTACTCCAAAATTAATAATAACTCAGTATTTAGTGAGAGAGAAAGAGAGAGACAGAGAGAGATAGAGTGTGTGTGCGTGTGTGTATGTGTGTGTGACAGACAGACAGACAGACAGACAGAGACACGGAGACAGTGATAGACACGGAGACAGTGACAGACACGGAGACAGTGAGAGAGAGAGTAGGAGAAAGGGGGGAGGGAGGGCGAGGGATGGGTGGATGGATAGGAAAGGAGGGAGAGAGGTACAGGGAGAGACAGAGAGAGAGAGAGAGAGAGAAGAAAAAGTAGTCAATTTAATATTCTACTTTTGGTGTTTTAAATTATTCTAGAACAGGAAAAGAAAGTGACTTTATAAATATTTTTATTGTTTGAGGTTTTCCTTGTATTCAATTGAAATTCAAGCAGGTTATCGTGGACAAGCAGCACCACGACAGAGATCAATATGAAAGGAAACCCACAGCCACCACCTAAACTATTCTTTTCGATTGACTGAACTTTTCACTTGCCATTTTTTACCCTTGCACTCATATGAGAAACGTTTAGTAAGAACAGTTATAAACAAAAATGGGTAGGTATGTCATGTACATAATATTTTAAAGTAAGTCATAAACGTTATAAATTAAAGTGCATATATATATATATATATAGATACACACACAAACACAATATTTAAAAGACAGGTCATTTTGCTTTTGACACATATTATTCAGTCAAAATCCCTGGTGTTTTAAAGTGTATTATCTCATGTTGTCGAGTATAAGTCAACACTAAAACAAACATTTTACACCGACTAAGATTAAAGGTTGTGAAACACATTTTATGTCGTTCAAAGTCATACCATTATTAGCTTTTAAAGCTAATCTAATTAAGTTCAATCTGAAAAAAAGAGAAAGACTATGTTCAGTTCGTTCTAACGGCTTCGTTCCATGCAAATAAGATGTAAACAAATCATTAATTGGTCATCACTATGAGACGCCAGATCTGATGTTTAAATTCAGCCAATGAATGGCCTTCAAATTTGTAATCTAGAGTTCAGTGCCGCTGCGCTAATTAAACAATATTGGTTGGTATCATAAAACATATCATTATCTGTAAAACCAGATTTTTACCTCTTCCTGAGGTTCATAAGGTTAATGTCGTAAGGTCAATGAGAATACTCGTTTTAGTTCTAATTCCAATTTCGACTTGTCTGTTGGAAAGTGAATACAAAGGAGATACAAAATAATCCACTAAGACAATGTATTTTTACTAATATTATTTGATTAATATGTATTCAAGGATAAGACGTATATATGTATCGACATCCCATCACACAATACAAGAATCGGCTACTCCGTGTCAATGAAAAAAAAAATAATTCTTGGTTGGTTGTACTTATTTTCGTGTTTACATCCAATTAAGGTTCCAACACACTGTCCTTGGCACACATATATCAGCTTTATGTGCTGTCTGTCCAGGACAGAGGTTAGTGTTAGTAGAAGAGACGAAAACCGCTGTCGCCACTCTAATGCTGCTACTCTCATCCATAAGCAGCAAGGGATCTTTTATATGCACTATCCTACAGACAGGATAGCGCATACTATGACTTTTTTTTATTAAGCACTCACTCTGGTGTGGAGCCAATACCAATATTTAAAATGCCATGCCTCGACTGAGATTTGATCCCAGTTCCTACCATCAACGAGTCCGATAGCTTAACCACTGCACTACTGGTATTGTAATCACTAGAGTAATCATCTTTGTTTTAAATTGCAGGTGTAACCACGTCACTGATATCGGTATCGGCTACATCTCTACGATGACGACACTGGTCAAACTGTACCTACGATGGTGTACACAGGTTCGAGACTTTGGTCTGCAGCATCTGTACTCCATGAGGAATCTCCGAGTCCTATCTCTTGCAGGTAAAATTAATATAAATATATTTTTAAAATATTCTCTTTCACTTCAATGATTTTCAAAGACGTGACCACATCCATATTGGTTAGGGCAGCCATCCCCGTCCCCCTCCGGAACCGGGTTCTAAGGCGAGGGGATCATAATCCAGAGGAATTTAAAAAGTATTAGTATTATGATATTAAATGTAAAGTTGAACAGGTTCACTACATTGTTGTTTGTTTGTTTGTTTGTTTGTTTGTTTGTTTGTTACCGGTGTGGTTCATGTTAATTGTGTTAATATTAACTGAATAGAATTCTCCAAACTTAAGGTCAATTTGTATTTTCTAGGTTGCACTGAAATCAGCACCAGTGGCCTGTACGGACTAACCCGACTGTACAACCTGACAGAACTCGAGCTCACCAACTGTCCAAGTGCCTCCAGGATCGTTTGCCAGTTCCTCAGAGAAAACATGGGACGATGTCAAGTTTTGGAATAAATAAAAAAAAGGTTTTATGTGGCCTGTCCGCAACTGGGGAGAAAAGCAACCAGCCTCGTTCTGGATTAAGACCTCGCTTTGGAACAGCATAATTTTGTTTTCACCTGGCTTTTCGTCTGCCAGTTCCTCAGAAAAAAACATGGGACGATGCATTGTTTTGGAATTAAAAAAAAAAAAAATTATGTCGTCAGTCCACGACTCATGTTTTATTGGAGAGAACAGCAACCAGCCTGTTTCTGGATTAAGACCTTGCTTTGGAACAGCATAATTTTGTTTTTACCTGGCTTTTCGTCTGCCAATTCCTCAGAGAAAACATGAAATGAAGCCTCGTTTTGGAATAACAGATCTTGTTTTTTTGTGTGGCCTGTTCACGACACGTGTTTTATTGGGGAGAATAGCAACCAGCCTCTTTCTGGATTAAGATGTATTTTAGGAAGAGCATAAATTTGTTTTATGTTCAGGATGAAATAACTGGCGGCCGGTCGCTAGACTAGCTTTTGAGCTTCATATTAAAACCAGTGATAGCGTTTGGAACCAGTACATAGTGGCTGGATAGCATTGAATGTAAGGCTTGCATAGCTAAGATGCTTTCTTATCAAGGATGACAGAGAGCTTTGTTCTGGATTCAGATCTTGTTTTGGAGCAGCTCTATTTAGTTTTCACCATGGTTCCGTTCAGGACATAACTGCCAGCTACACTAATCTTAACGCTTCATGTTAAACCCAATGAGGACGTTTCGTATCAGTGAAATTGCTACGTAACGACCGCGTATACTAGCCTGTCCTGACCGCAAGGCTGACGTAACTATGGCGTTTTCTTACGAGGAACAGTAAGGAACATCGTTCTTGATTAAGATCTGGTTTTGGATTTAGCCGATTGTGTTTTCTCTTGACGCGTTTAAGACTGACATTTTCCTAAAGAAAATAAAAGGGACTGAAGGGATTACGGTATTGTTTCTGGTCCAAAGCATTGCTTTCAAGTGAACTTGTCATATGATGCCTCGAGTTAATGCAGTTTTTTTTATCTTCTAGAATGTCTTTCCTTGGAGTAATGTGTCCTTAGTCATGTTACCATACTTGAGACCCAGCCTATTCTGTATTGTTCTCGGAGGAATATGATTTCTAGAGGATAAGTTGATAGTTTGAAGCTAATGTTAGACTTATTTAGATAATTACGCCCAAAACATTAGCGAAAGCTTGATTTATCATTCCTCATTTTGTATGAAGATAAGTTGGTACGTACAGTTCTAGAGCTTAATTTATTTATGATTCTTATTTTGTTGGGTATAGAAACGTACTCATAATACAAAATGTATAAATTTGTGTTTTACTGTGTCGGTTGTTATGTCGTCGAATATATTTTGAACAACGAAGACGGACCTAAACCAGGCTTGAAAATCCTTCAAGGGTTGTTTCAAAATGGCGGCTCTTTCATCTCAAGACGTCTTGTGCCAGACTGACTGACAGTCATTTATTATTGTGTATGCTTCGTCCTGAAGGAAACATTTTAACGAAATAAGTCACATTTGATATTATCTAGGGTGTTCTCACTTTTCAGGGAAATGATCTATATTGGCAGAAAAAAGACACAGAAGGCCATTTGGATGCTCAGAGGGGAAGTCTGTATACAGGATTTCTGAAAGGGATGGAGGGGGAGGGGTCAAAATGTGATGAGTGAATAGGACTGGGAAAAATGGTTAATTTTCACGTCCTTTCACTCGGAAAACATACAAAAAAATAATATTCCAGAAAAGGGGTGACTGGATCCGCTACTGGTATCTGAAGACTTAATTTTTCCGGGTTTTGAAATTAATAAATTATTCCATTTGCTTGGGGGAACTAGTATCCTACAAAGGGTACTAACTTTTATTAAACAAAATATCTGTTGGCCAGGGGGATTAGAAGTATTTACATTTTACTCGTCCCCATATGGTGCCAAAGAGCCCTTGTCTGTTCGATTTTTAAGCTGTTCTGCCTAAAGGTTTTTGCTTTTGGCGCAAAATCCTTTAATTGGAACCCCCTGAGAAGGTCAATCCAGTATTTTAAGTATTTCGTTATGGTGCATCTCTGTTTATTTTAATATATTTGTGTTTTTCTCTAGAAATATATTAGTTTCATTTGTGATGGAGACAATTATATTTATAGCTCATTCAAGATTTAAATATACATCTGAAATTTATTAATTTTTAATCTACATAATTGCGCTGTATCTATTACAAGCATAACCATGGTAACCATAGCCAAGTACGTCGGCGCCATTTCCATGTATTTATATATCCTTAAGTGGATCCAGGATATTTTTATTGATAGCAGCTAAAAAGGGCTCATTTTGCAAGTCTAAAACTGTTCTTCCCAGCACTATAAAATGTGTGTTACATTTAGGACACAAACAGTTCAAGAGAAGGGTGTGCTTACTTGTAAATCTCCTCCCCTGTATCGCCACTAATGTATAAATAATTTGCTAACTCCATATAAGCATCCTCACAATGTCGGGGATCACACGAATCCGTGGAACACCTGACAAATATAGTTCATAAAAACCCGGGCCGAAAAAACTGTTTTTGATTGGATGCTTCACATCATGAGAAGATCACAATTCGGCTTTCAGTGCATCGACCTTCACCTTAAATAATGAATCAAGAATGGAAAAAAACGAACGGAAATACAGCGATTATCAGAAACGTCAGTTTCAAAGATAATACTAAAAAGGCAAACTAATGACAGTTGCCTTCTTTGTAAGGAATTGTTACCAAAGAACAACCAGCGCTTTATATTCAATGATAGTTTCGCTTTGAAAAAGCAAATTCACGAAGTGTTGGGGAATTTTCCACAAGAAAATGACAAGTTACCGATTTGGCTTATAAAACGAGCTATCTGATTGGATAATATTTTAAAGCATGATATCACCAAAAGTGTTTTCGTATAGATGGCGCAGTAAGCAGCCCGGATTTTTATAATCTATATTTATCAGGGATACCACGGACTCGTGTGCCCCCCTCCCCCCCGACTTTGTGAGGATGCCATACAAGATGCCAAGCTTATTTCAGGGATTGCGCGTACAACATATGTACGAGCGGTTATATTATTTTATATGTATTAAACAAGTCTTATTATATTTATTAAAACTTTGGTATCTCAGCGATATTCTGTGTTTGAATATTATGCCATAAATTAAAGATGGATCATAAAAGATTGTATTATGTGAAGAATATTCGAGATTTGATTATATACTAGTATACATGTATACGGATATAACTTTCGAGATATCGAGGTTTGGGTGTATGTATGGATCATAAAAGATGGTAATATGTGAAGAATATTCGAGGTATCGAAATTTGATATATAATTATGGACGATACAGGGTAATAATTCAGAGAATTCGAAATATGGAAGTTATAAAGATGTTCTGTCAATATGGATTATGAATGATAATAAATAAAGGGTATTCGATATATCAAAGTTCGAAATATCAAAGATTGGCTATGAGTATTGATAAAACAGAACGGTAATTCAATATCTGTATAAAATATCAATATTATAACAAATATTTGTTGTTTATATGATGCATACTGAATAATATACTCAACCAAAAAAGAAAGTATGCATATAATCAATAGTCATTTATTTCATAAACCAGACGACATTATGGCAGAAATTCTAAAATTAGATAACCATACCATTTAGGTGGAGTTATGTTTGTGCATTAATACGACAAGTTGCGCGCGTGTTTGCTGTCAATGGACCATTACTGTGATCACCCCAAGAAACAAAAATATTTCAACATGCATACTTTCTTTTCTGGTTAAGTATACATAAATATATCCAAGAGCTGTTTTAGTAAATAAGCCCCAAAAGACAAAACTTGTTAAACAATACAGATTCAAAAAAGAGTTACAACACAGCCTGTAGGCAAGAGCGGAAACAAAAATTGTTGAAGGGGGTGGGGTGGGGTGGGTAGAATATATTTTAATTGGAAAGTGTTAAAATTTACATTCGACCAAATTACCGATTGCCGCGGGCAGTTTCAGGGTTTGGGGTATAGAATTTTTATAATTTCTATTCAGTAGTTTTTGCAAATCTTAATCATCCTGATCATAAAAAAACTCATTTTTATTTCTTAACCTTTTTATCTATATAAATCGAGTAGTATTTTAATAAAACTAATTTAATCAAGTGTCTTATAATGCATGATAATCATATATCTCTTGTTTGTCCCCAGGCTGATGAAATGTAATGTGTACATGTTGATACATTATGTTAAACCAGTGGCGGATCTAGAGTGGGCCGCAGATGCACGCACCCCTCCCCTAAATTTAACAATTATTATTTAAAAAAAAAAAATTGTTTTAATTATTATAATTTTGTTTACCGTTAAAGAATCTGAAGATCCTTCTAAATGGATTTTCTGGATCCGTCACTGGAAACCAATGTCTGTTTTAACACCATTCCGTATTTAACACTTTTTACAAGTTGACGACATCATAATTACAAAGTTCTTATCTTCTAACTTAATGTTTTTTTTACACACCAGATGGCACTTTGTAATTCTAGGATCGCCATTATTGTCGTCATTTCTTTGTATTTTCATATTAAATATATGTACATGTATTTTAATAATTTATCTTAATACTAATAATGATGTGTTAAAGGTATATTTTAGTGTTCATTAATTAACATATTTTTATAACAAAACACACAAATACAACCAGTAGTGGATCTAGGGGAGGGGGCAAGGGCCAGGGTATTGTTTGTTTTTAACTTTAAAGAATACGAGGAGTCGACATCATATTATTGGGGCGTCCCTAAATGGATTTTCTGGATCCGCCACTGACAACCACGCTCAATATATA
>JAULBS010155094.1:0-26482 GCA_032355785.1 Symmetromphalus regularis | reverse complement strand
TATTATTACAGTCAAGTCCGCTCAATTACATTCCTGATAATAGCATACTCCTGTTATTTGCATAATATTCTGCTGCATACAATCATTTGTATGCATACAAAGAATTTCTTTTAATTGCATATACTTTTTTGTAATGTCTGCTTAATTGCATAATAAAATGGATTACTGTTTGATTAATGTACTATTATTATTTTATACCAGATAGTACAAGAATAGTAACAATTTTAAACTTTTTTTCTTCTTCTTTTTCCTATGTAATTGAGAGGATTCTGCTGTATTAATTTGTATGGTCAACCATCTTGTCATGTGTATATTTCAATTTGTTTTTGTATATATTCCTCCTTCGCCGTTGAGCAACGGCCCGAGTGTAAATAAATTCTTGTCTTGTCTCTTTAACGTGCAGTGTCTATATGTGACTTATGACGCACGCAATACAGAAGTTCAAGAATGAAGTTGTAATTGAGATTTCCTGTTTTTCCGTTACGGAATTGTTTACAAATGTTGAAAGTATTATTTCTGAAATCCAGCCAGTTGGTCAAGATAGGACTTAATTAAATTTCGTATCAAAATGTAATTAATATTTAAAAGAAAAGCCAGCTGTTTAATATTAAAAATTGTTGTAATTCCAATTAAAAAAGTCCTATTAAGACCTCTTAACAATGACAATTTTTATAAACCGTTAAAACAGTATTTAATATGTACATATAAATATTACATATAATTTTTTTATTCTTATCTTCTTTCCTTGATTTTCATTCTTTCTTTTTTTTCTTTCTTTCTTTTATTCACTCACTCACAATTCATCTATATCATTTTTGACAGGCATGGAGCCATTCAGTCTATCCTTAGAGCAAAACATTGTCATTCCTTCTTTTCTTCCTCCCGCACACAAGAGCGCTTTCCTTTGTCGCGTGCCTGCTTTACCTTGTACGCCATTTGGCACGCGACTGTCACCCAGCGAAAACTTTTGACAATGATGTTATTACTCGCTTTGAGTTCGCCACAAAGTCGCGTCATTTAAAGGCTAAGGCTTTGATTAAAAGACCCAACTTAACAAGTGTTAGTTTGTGTTGAATATTGAATATTGAGAGCTTTATAGAGAATGTTTCTTGTCAGGTAGATGTTTAGAATTCTGCACGCATCACTGATCGGTTTGTTGAAGCTCCGACACAGTTGTTGAACGTTTTGCCAATCAAAAGACAACCTCTTGAGGAAAGTCACGAGCCTGTTATTGAAGCGACTGATAAAAGACATCGCTCATATTAACGCCTAAAGTACAGTTTTTATAAGAGTGTGTTGAGAATACGGATATAGATAGAAGGCATAATAGAGATGTTTAGGTGGGATCTGGTTTTTATACGTATGTGTTGAGAATACGGATATAGATAGAAGGCATAACAGAGATGTTTTTATAAGAGTGTGTTGAGAATACGGATATAGATAGAAGGCATGATAGAGATGTTTTTATAAGAGTGTGTTGAGAATACGGATATAAATAGAAGGCAGAATAGAGATGTTTTTATAAGAGTGTATTGAGAATACGGATATAGATAGAAGGCAGAATAGAGATGTTTTTATAAGAGTGTGTTGAGAATACAGATATAGATAGAAGACATAATAGAGATGTTTTTATAAGAATGTGTTGAGAATACGCATATAGATAGAAGGCATAATAGAGATGTTTTTATAAGAGTGTGTTGAGAATACGGATATAGATAGAAGGCATAATAGAGATGTTTTTATAAGAGTGTGTTGAGAATACGGATATAGATAGAAGACATAATAGAGATGTTTTTATAAGAGTGTGTTGAGAATACGGATATAGATAGAAGGCATAATTGAGATGTTTTTGTAAGAGTGTGTTGAGAATACGGATATAGATAGAAGGTATAATAGAGACGTTTTTATAAGAGTGTGTTGAGAATACGGATATAGATAGAAGGTATAATAGAGGCGGGCGGGCAGGCAGGCAGGCAAAATGCTCTCTCGCATATGATCAGGCGAGTGAGAGAAACCTGGCTAACGTTATGACCAGGCGAGTCAGAGAAACCTGGCTGAAATTCAGAACAATCTAGGCTTCACAGGCGTTACCTAACTATTTCACTGGTTCTAAACGTTCTCAATGGGTTTAATATGAAGCGCCAAAACTAGTCTAACGAGTGACAGCTAGGTATTAAATGTTGGTCCTGACAATCATCATGATGTTCCATAAGTTAGATACTAATAATAAATTCAATGCTTTATGCCAAACATTACGACTGAAACTAAAGGTGTGAGAATTTCAATGTAACACAAGAAAGATGACTTTCAGTTGTATTATTGCTATTAATGACACAAAGGAATCGGTACAGCTTCGCCAAGATATCGCGACAAGTGAAACACTTGTTGGCCATGTCGCTCGGTTGCCATGGTGTTCACCACGACATTAAATCGCCTTTAAAGAGCGACCATTTCCACGCTTGTCTCAGAGGAAAAGTTCAATTTCCTTGATTCGCTTTTAATTACACAGATATTCTTTAGGCCTAGTTCGCCTTTATCCGCCATTATAAAAGTATCTAATTACACACATTTTGTCCGAAGATCCGCCATTTGCAAATCTGCGGAGCTATTATAAAAGCCAAGTCGTTGTGTTAACAGCTCCCGAGACCCACCGACTCGGGAGTGAAGCCTTTTCAGTTTATCACTAACTTCTCTAAAGAACTATCCCTCGAGTCTTAAACAGTACTTTTTATCATATTATAAACGTTGAAACGGGAAACCTTGCTAATAAGGGATGCTTATTGGCTATTGCAGCTAATATAAATTCGAGGTTTAGTGCACCTTGGAAAATACGCATTCATGTTTGAATTAATGGCTTATTCCAGGAATAGTCGATATATTAAAATTTTAGTTAATCATATAGAATGATCACGCAGACATCACTATTGATTTTAATAAGCGTGTGCATTGAGAGTAATGTTAAGTCTTATTATAATACATATCTATTAAAGATATTTTTATAAAAAATTAGACATTTAAATACTGGATACCTGTTATTCTGGAACAGAAGCTTTTTCAACGGAGGTAGAAATACAAGCAGCAATAGAAAATACAATATCAGTTTCACAACTTGACCCTTACAGAGATTCAAATTTGTTATCTAACAAAGTTGTATCATGACAGGATAACATCTGATATTTTCGATAAAAGAAAGGAAACCACAGCATATTGTTTATTAAGAGGTTACTGGGTGTGAATATTACGGTACTTGCTCCTCAGTAGTGGATCCATGGGAATCAGGACCCCCCTTTTCTCGATTTTCTTTTACCTTTTACATAGTGGAAAGACGTGTAAATTAACAATTTTTTCTCCTTTTCTATTAATTCATCGCTTTTGGACCCCCCCTTCAGAAATCCTGCATCCGCACCTGCTCCTGCATCATGGTCTGTAGAAGACTGCTGGGTAGATAACAAGTTTTGATTAATAATAAGCAATAATTATGCGTCATTTAAATAAAAATAAATAAAGGAACAAATAATTTATGCAGTATTTCCACGGTAATTACATTTAATCTAAAAACGAACACAAAAAATCAACCTGTTGCTACCCACAGAGGTTGCTCTTTTTTATTAAGAACAATAGGCAAAACGTAGTAAACATGTGCATCGTGACTAATGTTAAGTCTTACTATTTTATCTAGATGTAACATAATAGACTATAATTAAAGATATATCACATTGTCTAAAATTGATGGCTGTTGTCTAAACCTAGAAATATAGCAATGGCTGGTTACTTCATTAATCATGAATACAATGTTGCTTATTGGTTTTATTCAAACTTGTAAACAAAGACTAGATAAATATCAATACACAAATACTACATTAACGTTTTTTTTCTTAGTTGATTGCAACTATAAGTACAGTCAGATAAAAAAAAATTCTTTACAATTACAGACAAATCAAATGTGTATATCTTCAATACTCAAATGTATATATTTTCAATACAATTAGACAAATTGAACGTTTTAACTGAACCATGGTCTAGGGAATTCCATGCCGAGTCGATCGATTTATTTTCGTATTTAAAAATTAGAATTCTTCAAATTCAAGATTTCAAGAAATGTTTTGCAGCTACAGAAATATTCGGACGTTTCAAAAGAACGTCTAATGAGTGGAATGCCCGTTACATGACTTGAAATATATACGTCACACATCCTTCAGCGGAAAAAACGTTACTTTTTCGTTTTATTTGTCCGTGAGCATAATTCATTATTATTTTTAAAATATTGATAATAAGCGAGATACGGTGGTTATGTAAGTAGTTGAATGAAGTATTTCCATGGACAAATCAAAAGTTATATTTAAAATTAATTCTTTGTTTGGAAATTAATTAGGTCAATAGTCTGTGGGACTATGCGTTTAATAGCCATTTTGGAATTTGGCAATGACGTTACATTAAATGTATCTTCATCTTCTTCTTCAGCGATCTTATTTATTGGATATCCTATAATATAATTTTAAAATGTAAGGAATACATAGCAAATGCACTATTAATATTAATTTAAACTTTTTTTCCCAAGTGTTATAGACAAAATAATTCCTATAGACCTTCATTGTTTTTAATTACTTGCAAATCCCAAAATAGTTTTCACTATTCAACATACAGAACAACCTGAGTGAACATTTTTATATCAGTATTTTTCACAACGTAAAATATTTATTCGTTTCTAGTTATATACCACGCATTGCTGTCTGTTGTTAATAGATTCCCCGACAATGTGCAGCGAATGAAAATTACCGCGGTTCTGTCTTTCGTTTGTGTATGTTATAGCTGTATCTAATAATCTTTGTGGCAATTTTTCTTTTATTTCCCCTGAGTTGTAGATAGAGTAGAAGTGTATAATCGTAATCACGCCTCACTGGATAGCTTTGTTGGCTAGCTTGACTCCAATAACGAGAATATTGCAATTTGTTATTCATCAACCAGTATAGAAAAAAATCATTTCAATCCGATCTCTATCAATCCATTTTGATGATTGTTCAATTATTGAATAACCCGAACAACCTGCTCAGAACACTCTCTTTCTGGATTGTCCCGAAGACCACAAAAACCTCCAATATCTTGTTCAATTGCAACGCGTACTAAACGCACTATCATTACACGGTTTTATAACCATTTGTTCTTGTCAATAATTATTTGTTTATTATGTATGGAAGAAATAAAACGGTCGTTGGTGATATAGTTATGAGTTTCTTCACATTGTTTGCACAAAACCCACCTGTACGATGAACAGGGATGATGCTAACGAAGCGCACCTGACAAGCAACTTTTACCTGTCCATTTGATTTACTGCCAATACCCTTTTATTGCACATCGGGTCAATTACGTGAAAGCGAGCGCTGGTCAGATCTTCCATGAACAAAGAGACGCGTGTAGGTGACAAATAAGATTCTAAATAATTTCTTTTTTTTGTCTTTCATGACAAATAGATTCAAAATAATTTCCTTTTTTGTCCTTCTTTCGTTGCAGCTACATGAGCTGACATTTATAAACGAGCTGCCAGAAACGCGCTCGATTGTCGCAAAGAAGACGATAAAGAAATGATTTAATTTAAATAGCAACTTATACAGAGTAACATCTGAAGGGATAATTATAAAGGAATAAATGGGTAATTGTCACAGCTGGAGGTTCTATGTTATTCACGATAATTGCTGGAAGACACTGTGTAAAATGACAATAAATGTTCATGCTGGTTTCACCCGCACATCCTTAACGCAAGGTCTCCGGCGTTTAGATGTCATAAACAAACAGATCAGTAGCTCTTAAGACTAAATGCATAGTTAATTTTGAATACAGTGTTAATCTTAAATGGAAAGTTATAGTTAAATGCATATTTAGTCTTAAATATATAATTTGATTTGTATGCATAGTTGGTCTTAAATATATTGGCTTCTCCGTCCGTCTGCCTGCCTGCATGCATGCCTGCCTGCCTGTCTATAAAAATCGTTGGGACTAATTATTTTTTGTCTTTATAAAATTGCTTCTGAGAACAAATTTACGAACAGTTATCTAAAACGTTATTTTATTAAAAGTGATACTAGAGAAAAACAATTATATTAGAAACTAATTTATTTAAAAAAAATATTTTGAGAAACGTCATTTCTGTGAACCCATTTATGACTTTTCTCATCTTGCCTTCTTTATATAGTATATTCTTCTTTGAAAGTCTAGTTAGGCCAGATCCAGGGTGAGCCCACAATATAATAATTGTAATTCCAAAATGCGCTTTCAAAAATGCGACGATTTCACTTCCAAAATAGGCCTACAATCATTTTACATTATACAATAGTTTTACTTCCAAAATATACAATTCAATAACAATTATAATTTTCATTACCATTTTAAAATATTTCTTATTTGAAAGCTGATGAAACTAGGCGTGATCTTTGCTGGAAAAAGTTATTCTTACGCCAAATTCGTGAACGTGGAACAATACTACGTTTACACATATGATGGCGTTTTTGTATAATGGTCCCCTCATTTACACATGGCGTCTGTGTTCATTCGTGCAAAAAATGAACACGTTGGCATTTATAAGTGTCACATCTCACATTTTCCAACTGGGTTGTCAAACAAGTAACACACGGCGCATCATTCTGGAATTCCACATGTTACCGTGATCCTCCTATTTCACATTACAGTATCACGTGTTCTTTTTAGTCGGCTGCGGTCGGATAAGGTCGGGCGAGATCGTATAATATCGTGTGATCTCGGGCAGGGTAATATTGTTTTTCATAGCTAACTTTTGGATGCACGAAATCATGTTTTGTATATTATTGTTAATACAGCCCAAGTAACAATATAGTATAATACACATTTTATCAAGTTGGGAGACTTTTAAAACCTGATGTTAAATTTGACAACATTTCATAAAATTCTTTATGGCAGAATACTTGCTTATATTTAATGCATACTGCATGTTTATAGGTTGTAATAAAACTATTTTTATTTACACTTCAATAAATGTAAATGTTATGCTAGCTGGAGCGGATTTAAAACATTAAATGATTTTATATATATATATATGTTTTAGCATTATTCATTACAAAGTTACATACTAATTGATTGGTACCTTTTGACACAAACAAACACATGATAGTATTAGTATTAGTATTAGTATTAGTATTAGTATTAGTATTAGTAGTAGTAGTAGTAGTAGTAGTAGTAGTAGTAGTAGTAATTGAAGTAGTAGTCATAGTACTGGTGGTGGTGGTGACTGTGGTAGTAGTAGTTGTAGTGATGGTTGTAGTAATAGTAATAGTAGTAGTCGTGTAATAGTAGAAGAAGTAATAGTAGTAGCAATAACAGTAGCGATGGTATTAGTAGTAGTAATAGCTGCAGTTGTAATAGTTGTAGTGATAGTAGTACTGGATGTGGTGACAAGTAATATTAGTTGAGGTAGTGGTAGTAATGGTGGTGAAGATTTGTGATAATAATAGTAGTAGTAATAGTAGAAGTAGTAATAATAGTAGTAGTAATAGTAGAAGAAGTAGTAGTAATAGTAGTAGTAGTAATAATAGTAGTAATAGTAGAAGTAGTAGTAATAATAGTAATAATAATAGTAGTAATAATAGTAATAGTAGTATAAGTAGTAATAATAAAAGTTGTATTGTAATAATTGTAGTAAAAGTAATTGTTGTAGTAGTAATATGAATAGTAGTAGTAGTAGTAGCAATAGTAATAGTAGCAGTAGTGGTACTAATAGTAGTAGTTTTAGTAGTAATAGTAATAGTATAGTAATAGTAGTAGTTTATTAGTGTGATACTGTACGATATCTTCATCACGTAAACCCTGTCTCTATAAGCGTGAAATGAGAAGTATTTTATTTATTGTCCCATCGTATCACATTATCCTATTACAACAAAGAAAAACATCACATCGTGTTTTTGTCCTCATCAACAAGAAGCTGCGCTTAAATATAACTCCATGTTCACCCCAATAATTAAACATAATAACATTAATTCTAAGTACTTTGACCATAATGCGTCTTGTGTGGGGCTATCTGTGAATAATTTATTCAGTATCATAACAGGTTGTTGAGTTTTGTTTAAAATGCGAACTATTTCAAACAGACATGGGGCAAATGAGACATGAACCTGTTTAATTTTTGATGGTCGGCATACAAAGAAACCGCCCAAGCACAGGACGAAGCTAAAGAACCAATAGCCGGGCTGTCGTTAAAAAGGGGTTATTTTCGTTCTACTGTTTCAGATCAATTCATATGACTTGAATTTTGAAAAAGAAATATATTAATGCTTTCACAAAGACAGCATTGACTAAAATGGTGAATGCTCCAGTTCAGTTTATTATTATGATATTGTATCATGGTGTAAGCATCATACTTGACTTGTAGAGGTTGTGCATATGACGGTTTGCCTTTGAAGACACGCAAACCTTTTTACGAACACCTAGTGTCGTCACTGTTTTCACAGTGATTCATGAGTGCGGATTCTCACACCTTTTATTATCTTATTTCTTCGTTAGTAGGAAGGCATGCACGGGTGCAGGATTTCTGAAAGGGGAGTCCAAATGTGGCTTTCCGAAAGGAGAGGGAGGGGGGAGGAGGGGCAAAAGTGATGAATGAATAGAAATGGTGAAAAAATTGTTAATATTCATGTCCTTCCACTCTTTAAAAGATTTAAAAAAAAAAGATTTTTTTTTAGAGAAAATGGGGTGATGACCAATGGAACCCCTGGATTTGCTACTGGAAGGTGTCGAAAAGTAGGTGGTGGAGCACACACAGACACATACGTATATTTACACTGGAAAATAAATAAAAATATAGGAAATTTCTAAAAAATGGCGGGTGGGGAGGCACATGCCTTCCTTGCCATCCCCCCCACGCCAGTGACACCATATTGTGATAACACGTTTTGATGTCCATATTCTATTATTGGCAACATTATAAAGGACACCTTTTGGCTTTCACGCATTAAAGAATAATCAAGAGATGGCATTGTTTCAAGAACAGCTCTGTTTATTAGTCTGTTTAGCCGTGATGTCTTTCACCTGTTTGTGCACACGTGTCCGAATTGTAATTAACTGCCAAATCTGTGACCAACAACATATAATTTATGAGAAAATCCCCCGTTTTTAATGTCTTGAGGTATTGGTAATGAAGAAAAAAGAATGTCATTTTAAAAGTCGTGTAAATATGTATGCGTAAAGCCATTAAAAACTTTTTTTTTTAAACAACCACCATAAACACCTATCCAAAGACATATATATGGGAACTTCAAAATTTTATGTTAAAATTATTAAGTTTTACTCATTCATTTCATTTCTTTATTTATTAGTTGTTCATCTAAAATGCTGAAGTAGTCAGTTCAATTTATTTTGACCTATTAAAGGCATATTCCCACAGAATTTAAGGGGCTCTAAATATTGATTACGAATGAAACTTGCAAGCATTTGTGATACTAGATCTCGCTTTCATATCACGCAAGATGTTTTAACTGAACCATCGTATAGGGAATTCCACACAGAGTCGATAGATTTTTTTTCACATTTAAAAATTAGAATTCTTCAAATTTCAACAAATGTTTTGTAGTTACAAAAATATTCAGACGTTTCAAAAGAACTGCTAATGGGGGGAATACCTGTCACGAGACTCGAAATATATACGTCACACCTCCTTCAGAAGAAAAAAACGTAATTGATTATTGTTTTTAAAATATTGATGTTAAGCGAGATGCGGTGGTTATGTAAGTAGTTGAATGAATGAAGTATTTCTATTTCTGATTTAGATGTTTATATTTAAAAAAAAAATTTTTTTGAAAATTAATTAGGTCAAAGTTCCGTGGGACTATGTGTTTAATGTTATTCCAAATGTTCTTTCATAAAATAATAGTCTTCTCGTCCCCAAAAGTGAATTTTCATTTGCTCTCTAGCATGCGTAAAGATACTGTTTTGATAACAGTTACATTATTTGGATTATATTTTTACCACTTAGTTATGTTTTTTGTTAACTGGAAGGAGAAAGGAGGGTGAAAGTAGGGTTTTCGCTTGTTTTTGAAGACATCAATTTCAATCCTAAATAGTATAATTAGCTCATTACTTAACCACAAGTCTCAATATGTCTTCAGCTCTAAATCATGACCCACGTAACGGCCTAACTGATGACTCCTTAGTGGCACCGAAGTCAAAATGGCGTCTTGTCTGTCTGCTTTTCCTCATGTTCTTCCCGCCAGAGACTTTAACTCCATGATGGTCACGTGATACTCGTCACGCTTCGTCCGCGAGAGTGCGTGAGATGATTGGAACCGCAGTGACAGCATTGACAAGAACCGAACCCAATCCCTCTTCCTTCTTTCCCCGTCTCCAGAGACGACGCATATCTTATAGTTGGTTTGCTTTATGCCTTCTGTGTTTCTCTTCTTCGCGTTCATTTTCTTAATTGAGGCGAGGGAATTAAAATTGGATTTGGGAAAGGACGGCTCGGTTTTCTAACAGCAGGACGCGATAAGATGATAGAAATGAAATTGTTTTTGATGAGAAGTGAGATGCAGCTCTCTGCATGAGGTCCACGTTGAAAGCTCGCAATACGCGCAGATCACACAACGAGATTGAAACTAGAAGACGTAAAGTCCCGACTATACGCGCATCAAGTTCTTTTTATTGTCAATCGCCTGCCAGGCCAGACTTTTGGCACACCTTCGTCTGGGAGTTATTCTTGTGTTTATGTTCACCAATAATTACATTAGC
This sequence comes from Symmetromphalus regularis, assembly GCA_032355785.1. NCBI lineage: Eukaryota > Metazoa > Mollusca > Gastropoda > Neomphalida > Neomphalidae > Symmetromphalus > Symmetromphalus regularis. The sequence goes on along the minus strand of JAULBS010155094.1, from coordinate 15,739 downwards.
GTGTCTTGTTTTGCCTTTTTGGTGATTGGAATATTGCTTTGTGATCTAATTGCTTCTCTCGTTTCTCTCCGAACACGGTCACGTGTGCTATTCACACTTCGGTGATTCTTCCGAAAGCACACGGACATAACTAAAGCGTTAGAGATTAAACTTGACACAGCAAATTACCTGAAATTATCCAAGATGATGAGGAGTTAAAGAACTACATCTGATTGCAGTTCGGAATAAGGGAATCGGTTGTTTGACCCGCATGTCTCTGTAATGCATTACTAGTTTTAGGAACAAAGAAAACACCAGGAGACGTTTGCACCGGTATTAAAAGTTATTTTTCAACAATAAAAATAACAATAATTAAAAAAAAAATGTTAATAGAAAAATAAATAAAAATCCCACCGATCCTATGCTTATAAATATTTAGATCATCATCTATCTTATGACGACTATTCTGGAAAATTCGATACGTACATTTTACACATTTTGGTGAATTCCAAAATGGCTATTAAATTAACACGAATTTCGGTCCGAATCGTAACCATCCTCATAAACATTTTACAAAAACTCTTGATGACAGACATTTAAAAATTCTTTTAAGGGTTTAACTATCTGCGTATTCTAACACAAAATTTGTTAAATTATTGGACATCCTATATTATCACTTTTAATTAATTAATAAATTAATTATTTGACGAACCCACAAATCAAAAATAAACTTCCGCTATTGGGAGTCACAATGTGATTACTTCCCACTTTTTTCTTTCTTTTTTTTAAACATATACAAATCACATTACATAAAAATTATGGAACTTCTTTTTTTTCAGATCTTACAATAATTCGGTCTCTGTTCAAGATATGGTTTGATGATGATGTAAATGTTCCTTCTATACACTATATGTACCAGCATAAGTCACCAGATGCAGTCTAGTTATGTAATAGTACAATGGATACAGGAATTTATAATAAGCTTTTCGTCTGCTTCTATCGACTTAACATTGCAAACGAGTTTATTCAAAATCTGAATGATAAAACTATTATTTTAAAAATTCTATCCATGCAGTCAAAGGATGGTATAATATAATATAAACACACATTCAGACACACACACGTACATACACACACACGCGCGCGCAACTGACCTGATCTGTATTACTCTATTAACTATGGTAATTTCTCACAGAAAATATCCATCAAAAATATTGTTTTAAGTAGTGCTGGCGTACTAATGTTTGAAATTACTCTTCACTATTCCTGTATAATCTACGTTATAAGTCTATTCCTCAAGAGAATATATCTTAATTTAAAACTGATTTCAAAGACGTCATTTACAAAATCTTTATTAATAAAACTATATTAATCCATGCTCTAATCCACTGGTGTAATCTTACAACATTTTGAAGAGAGAAAAACTTAAATGAATTGCAAACACGAAAAACTCTAATTTCACTCAAAAATCATTTGCATGCACGCTTCAAGATTCTCAATATAAGCTCATTATTAGCACGACAAATTCTTCGAAAATGGATTGGAGATGTCTTGACAATGCAAACAAACTTTCGTATCAGAGAGCGATTCCGAAGAGAGAATCCTATCCCGAGAGACGTTATTTCTGTGGTCTATTTAATGATGAGAATGTTTCCCAAAGAGCATCAAGTTCGGTGAGCAGCAGACGTAAGAAAGCCGTTTCCCGCGAGACCAAGATATCATAATTCATGCATATATCTTAATAAGTTGGGCAAAGCCATGCCTTGATGTTTCCAATGAAGCGATGGTAAGAAGAGCTTTGTAATGTTTTGCCACCTCAGAACGCGGAGCTAATCGAACGGAGATGCGAGGCGTCTTCAATAATAAAAGGAGTGGAGTTCCCAGGAGACATCTGCAAGCACGGGCAGTTCGTGTCTTATGGATAATCATGGAAATATGAAAGAAATGTCTCCTGGAAATCAGAAGGAAGTCTCGTGGGAGAAGCAAGCCACTTACAGTAATTTGATACTCGTTTAACACACACAAGCTTATTTGGCGTAATGGCAATTTTCATATGCGATCCATTCTTAACGACTGTGTAAGATTAGTGCTTTCTTAAGTGACGAGGCGGAAGAGGTTTCCCAAGGGAGACAATACAATACTTTTGTTGCGGCAAAGGGAAACACGATAACGTAGCCCTTGACATGTTTGTAAAACAGCCGTCCATCCGTCTGTCACGTAATAGTCAACTATTCCAGTAATTTAATTTACTAGACCACTGCACACGTCTCCTTGTTTGAACACCGTTACGTGTTTTTACTACTTCTGATATAATCTCTAATTTTGGTATGATTAATAATGGTGGTAGCACTATTAAAGGATTACGCTCTTTTCAAAATTAATTAGCTAATTGAAGATTTATTATTATTATTATTTATCATTTTACTTTTTAAACTTTTTAAATTTTAAACTTAAAATGTATTTCCTAAATTCAGAATCTGAAACTGTTTTTAATTACCTGTTTTAAACAGTTTTTCTTAGAAATAATAAAACTTTGTGAAGCTATAAATTAAATGACTGTTTGTTTATTAGAGCCTAATTATTAATTCTGTTAACAGTGGTAACATTATTATTATTAGGAGTAGATGAGTAGCACTAATAAAGGTTATACTTTTCCTAAATTAATATACAGTATGTTTGTGTTATTACTGTATATAGCTAACTTTCATCCTCTTTATATCTGATAGTGATTAGATAGATTTCTACTAGACTTTTCCTAGCTGCACTGTCCTGAACTATTTTTACAGATATTTCCGCGATCACCAACAGCTGATTTTTCCTTCAGAAATGATCATTCTGTTATGTGGGTTTAAGAGGTCCACTTTACGCCAAAAATTGAATCAAGTTGAAAGGATCTACTATTCCTTTAAAAATACCTGGCTAAAATAAAGGCTATCACGATTTGACGTGCTAATATTAGTGCAATACGATTTGACGTGCTAATATTAGTACAATACGATTTGACGTGCTAATATTAGAAAACTTCAATCACACTCCCCTAGCGTAGCCAGCATGAAGCAGACGAGGCGCTTTCCACGTATGGAATTTCCGCAGATTTGTTTGTTTTTATTTCCCATAATACTGATATTTATTATCCACATGGTTCATGCTCCCAGCATCTGGGTTTGCCTCTGCATTTTCCCTCTCTGGCTACACCCAAGCACTCCTGATGAATACAAACTCAATCTTCACAAAGTCAGGGATATTCTGAGCTAAAACAAATCTGTTATGTTTTATAATTGTTTCCTCATGCGGAATAATCAAAATAGATTTCCGCACCTTAGCTGATGAACATCTTAAAACATTCACCACAGTGTTATGTGCGCTCGTGATGAGGGTCTACGACACGTGGGCTGGAGCACGGGCCTGTTTGTGACAATATCACACCAGGGGGCGCAGCCTAACAACACCTGGACCTGTAATTAGCGGCTAAGAACGGACGGTGAGGTGCCGGGCGCAAACAATCACCCCGCCCATCTTGAATATGTTAGACAAGAAAACGTAGTTTTATGTCATGACCACGTGGCTAGGGGAGGACACACACACACTCCGTTTTGAAATTATTATTGACACATCAGCTAAGAACCGTGCTACTTTGTAGTTGATTGTTGGGCACAGTTGTTCAAATGATTGTTAGGTTAAGTGATTAGAAGAAAATTTAAAATCTAATTTTAAATCAATGCAAATATAACTATTTAAAAGGGTTCATTGAAAAGATATGTTGAATATGTTAATAATGTGTATTAACCTAAGATATTTATAAATAATTCAAAAGTATTTCTTAGCATTCTTGAAACATGTGCAAAATAGAACTAGTCCTCTAACTCATAGTCAAATGAATTAAAACAAAAATATTACCCCAAACAGCTGATATTTATTTGTGTGTTTGGGGTCGTTAAACAAATAATACATATAGATTGTTTTACTTTTTACTGTGGTAACACATTCACACACACCACACGCAAACACATTCATACACACCACACGCACACACACACAAATACACACAAACATTGACACACAAACATACACACACAAACACACACACAAACACACAATGACACACACTACACGCACACACAAACACTGACACACAAACACACACACAAAGTGATTTACTGTACAGTATTGCAATACATTTTTAAAAATATTACTGAACAATTCTTGTATCTAACTGGTTAAAAACTTAAGAATATTAATAAAAATGTTTGTCAACATATGACTTTTCCTCAATATATAGTCCAAATACATTACTTATTCCTTAGCAAATGTTGAGTAGCAGGTTGAATTTTAAAGTCAGTAATATCAAAACATTTTATGTGTTACGTCATGAAATAGTTTATGCAATTCTCGTTCATACTCATATCGATATAACTTTTTTTTTTTTTAAATACAGCTTGACTAAGACCCAAATGATGATGATCATAATTATCATCATTATGACAACGATTATGTTAAGGTAAGGGATTCTTAATTTCATGGTATTGCAACAAAACTGATCCTGAACTTTCAATACTTTAAGCTTAAGCAACATACTAGTATTCAATATGACACCAAATCTTTACACTAACGCGATATTTCGAGAAGCGAATGATGAATTGTTTGAAGATTGGTAACAGCAGCTGTTAAATGTAGCTGAGCTTGTCGCACATGGAATCTTATTGGATCTTCGAAGTTTAATAAGACTAATATTAATGGAAAATTCTGATATTACTATATCCATCTGAAATCACTAATGACGCGGCTTTATTAACCCGGCATAAAAGGAAACAATGATGAGAATAAATGCAATATCTTGCCGAACATAAAGAGTTCAGCCACACGAGTCAAGACAAAAGGAAGATGGGTTTCACGTTTCTAGAAATGATTGTCTCTTTGACATTTGTTAATGATCGGCGATTAGGATGGTACGTTTTACGTTTCTAGAAAAAGGACAGAAATAAATAAATATATATCGTTTATTCATCTGCTATTAGGTTTCGAAATACAATGTAGATGGATATTTATTTCACATTTTTATATATTAAGTATTTTAATTGAAAAAATATATTTTATTTTAAATAAAACAAAAATCCACCAACAAGAAAGAATAAAATCTACTAACAAGAAAAAAACACCAGTTACTGGATTTTGTTCATTTAAACTTGTGTATAATAAAATAAAGTTCAAGATGTGGAGGTGTGGGAGTGTATGGAATGGAAATATAGAGAAACAGGGTGAGAGAGAGAGAGAGAGAGAGAGAGAGAGAGAGAAAGAGGTAGGATGAGAGAAAGGAAGAGCTAGGATGCGAGAGAGAGAGAGAGAGAGAGAGAGAGAGAGAGAGAGACAGGGTGAGAAAGAGAGAGAGAGAGGAAGAGCTAGGATGAGAGAGAGAGAGAGAGAGAGAGAGAGAGAGAGAGAGAGGGAGGGAGGGAAGGAGAGAGAGAGGAAGAGTTAGGATGAGAGAGAGAGACAGACAGACAGACAGACAGGGAGAGCATGCAATTGACTATTACACTGAATAACGGAAAAGAAGAATATCATGCACGCATGGATATTCACAATCTTTATCTAAGAATAACCTGAATTAAGAGATTAATAATATCTACAACCACATACACATTTTTATAATTTTTATTTCATTACATATTTTTGTGGAAAATATTGTTTTATTATTATAATTTATGAAAAATACTGTCTCAAAATTTATTATCATAATTTATGAAAAACATTTTGCTTCGTTTTCTTTTATTTTCACTGTTCATCACAAAAGTCATTGTTAACCGAAGCAGAGCTAAATACGAGGTTATAAAATGAATCCGACAAAAGCCAACAAGCATCAGGGACAAAACTGGCACGCGCTGATACCACATCACACCTAGCTGTCACCACAAATGGATGGACACATGCTGCCATAACGAGAGAGACACCTTTGCGGCATTTTCCTCCAAATTCACTGGACGATGGTGTCCGCAATCGGACAACTGACGCGTGACCGATCGATTAAGTTCTATGTCCCGTTGAGGCGGTGAGTGGGGTGTGATGTCCCCGAGTGTTCAAACATAGGTAGGTCACCTCATCTGACATACCCTCGAACAGTGAGTGGACAGAATGGCAGAGTCATCTTCCACTGATGTCAACAGATTTGGAACAGGTTGCTGGCTATGATCAGCAAGCACTCAACTGAAACTGATACCCAAGACTCGCTAAAAAGACTGCCACGGTGCGTGGTAAGGGTTGGCGCGTGAATGGCGCGTGAATGGCACGCGGCCACCACGCTTACGCCGAGAAGCACGCAGTGAGCTAGCGTGCTTGTCTTCGTCGAAGGAGCGATGGTTAAAAAGTCGATCAGTCACTTGGAAGGGAAGCCTTCATTTCTTTGTCAGAGCCCTGCCATAAAACACGTCATATCTTCAATCTTCCGTATTTAAATTAATAGCTGCGTGGTTTCTGCCAGTCGCGTGAACGTCTGGTGCGAAACGTCGAGTCGGCGTTCGTCTTTCCAGCGTTTATTGACGACTTCGTGATCTGCAACTGAAACATATTTAGTGCATCGCATTAAACTGAGAATTACACTTTATAGGATCACGGATCCACACATTGTAATATAAACTCAACCAGAAAGAGAGTAAATCTTACAACAGTTGCCCTAGGATTGAGGGGTGGGGGGGGGGGGGGTAGGGTGATTAGACTAGCTTCGACCACCAATTATTATTTTTTTCTCCTTTATAATTTGGTTTTATATATATTTAACTTTGAATCCACTTTCAGCATTAAATTTAAAAAAAAAAATAGTTTGACCCCTTCAAAAATGTCTGTATTGGCCTTTGATTTGTGTACATTAATTAAATTTATCAATGGTTTACAGAAAAAAATAATTTCTTCTTGACAATTTTCTAATATTTTGAGGGCAGTACATAATCTGAATTTATATTTACTAAGAACATGTTTGAACTTTTAATGGCTATTAACCCGTAAAATAATGTGTGAAAAGAAATTCTACCCTACCAAACTTAAATCGATATCCCGGAACAGAAGTGCTTTTTCTTCTTCAAAAACATTAAAATGACATTCATTATTTTTATCTTTATGATCAATATAACACATGTAAGCCAACAGATACTCAGTTTTCTTAAGTGTCCAAAATGTTAAAGAGGTAAGAAACCTGGGAATTTTTTTATTCTATGCTAGCAAAATTAGAAACTCTATTATCTAAATTATATTTGAAATTTATAAAAGTAAATAACCATTTATAGCCTGTCCATCCATTCCCAAGATTGTATTTTTTTTTAGTTCTGCACAGCCTGTGCCTTCATATATTATATTGTTATTACATTGTGTACGCCTATAAACATATAGTTTTTGGCAAATAAAATATCTATATATCTATAAAATAATGTTTAACTTAATAACCTCACTATACAGCCTTAAATATTTACTTAAACAGAAACAAAATATACTATTTTTAGAAGCAAGATAAAATTTAATATGTATATTATGTATGTATACATGTACGTTTTAAGTATTTCTATTAACTCTTTTGGTTGTACTTATATTCATGCTTATAACTAATTAAGATCCAAGCACGCTGTCCTGGAAGCTCAGCTCAGCTTTCCGTGGAGTCTGTCCAAGACAGAGGTTAGTGTTAGTAATAGGAGAGACAAAACCGACTGCCTCAATACTAATATAGCTCTTTTTACCGATAAACAGCGGTTTCAGTCTTTCCTTAACCTATAACTTAAAAGTCACACTAATCCTTCAATGTTTAGAATCCACAATACATTCGTTACCCGGCAACATTAAGTGCAAGAAAAATAAACGCCACACGAATCGCTATGCGTCATTTATCCTAAATAAATACAGCAATTGTCTTGTAATTCTTTATTCCGCCATTAATATCTGGCTGAACAATATACGCGATTTGGGTGGGCTGGTGCACAGATATCCCAATGTCACTAGGGATATGTGAAACGTATTTATAGATGGCGTTTGTTTTAATTATGGGAGACATTGTAAATGAGTAAAAAGAAAAAGACGATGGTTTTAAAAACGCTTACTGTATAGTGTTAATTCAACCTCTGCAATTAACAAAATATCCACGGCAAAATAAATGCTGTGGAGAAATAGTGTCCACGGCAATTTTAGCGTAAAGTAATCTTGATTTAAAAAAAAAAAAAAAAATAGCCTACAGTTTGAAAAAAACAAACAATTTAGTTCGCGGCAAAAGAAGTGCCGCGGATAATGAAAAATTCCGCGGCAGTCTCCACGGCATTCACGATTGCCGCAGGCAATTTCAGGGGTTGTAATTATAGGGTATTAGTGTTACATATAGAGTAATAGTGATACATTGCTTGAGTCTGAGAGAAACAACATCCTGCTCAAAATATATGCCCATCCTTTTTGACAAGGACCGTCAATTTCAGAGGGTTTGGTTCTTTGATAAACATACAAAAAACAGAACACATTGATTTAATAATCATCGGTTACTGAATGTAAAACATTTGGTAATCCTGATATGTAGTCTTCAAAGAAAACCCAATATATATTTTTCATTACCAGCAAGGGTTATCTTATAATATGTACTTTCCTACAGAAAGGACTGTACATACCACGGCTTTTCAAATACCACGAAGGAATAATGATCTAATATAGTAAAATAACTACTATAACAATTACACTGACGTATTTGATCATTCGCATTTATAGAGTTGAAACCTAATATAATGTAGAAATATTATGCATGTAAAAGCTGGTATAATTAAAAATTGTTTAGCTGTGAGTTGTAATAAACTTAAACCTGGGCTATGTTGTGATTCACATGGTATTCTTGAAAAGGACATGATTATTTAACAACACTCCAGGCAACACATTATTTATTCAGCAGCGATTAGGTATCAAACATACGGGTTTTGCGACTCGTAATCTTCAGAGAAAACTGGCTACCGCACATAGTCTATTCTTTTTCTATTAGCAGCAAGTAATATTTTATATACGCTTTTCCACAGACAAGACAGCAAAAACCACTGCCTTTGTTACATCACTTGTGTATTGCGGGATGTGGTAATATAGAATGATGTACATTATACAGAAGAAAAATCACTTGTGTATTGCGGGATGTGGTAGTATAGGATGACGTACATTATACAGAAGAAAAAAAATCTCATATTTAATTAATCTATTAAAACATTTGTCGAACTTGAACAAAATTGTAACAGAAATGACCTTTAGTAATTCTGTAAATGGGAAATCCCTATAAACAATAATCGGACCCTGGAAAAGTTGTTTATATTAAGTTTGGTACATATTTGATAATCTTTTATAAGATCCCTATTATGGATTTTTTGCCGAATATGTACAAAATTGCAACAGAAGTAACCTTAGCAATTTTGTAAATGGTAAAACTTTATAAACAATATTTCAGAAGTCTATTCAAGTCGGGCCAAGAGAACAATGGCGGTTTTTTGTATTTACTTTCAGCTCTTCGTCATAATAGCTGAAGGGCATATCTTGACACCATACTGTTGTTGATTGTTGCACAAAGTGGTTTTAACACACACAAAGAAAATATTTTTAAATATAACAAGTTAACGAGCTCTTTCACTTGTCCCGAGCCCTATACCGTTCCGTCTTTTGATGCCGCGTTTAAAACCGAACTGGCAGCAGATTGGCGCGGAATGGCGCGTGACCCGAGGTCGTTCCGGACAGACTGTGCACGCGGACGGACCGGAGTACTGATTGGATTAGATTAATACTCGATTAAGAAGGCAATCAACAAACACACTGAGACACGGAGACACAATTAATTTTGTCAGGAACCGATTTGTTTCATATGATATGATTTGTTTCTTGTTGAGAAATCCATCTAGAATATTCTATTAAGGATCTTAATTCATATGAGCTCATACCACAGTTTTGGCGACGAGGATAATGATTTTTGTGAAGTTTCTTTACTCCATACTGTGCATGTAATGTAAACGGAGATTGGTTTCTTACGCCGTCTCTTTTGATAAATTTACAATCAAAATTAATATTCGTTGCGACAGGGCGTATTGTATCCATAAAATTAAAAAAGAACTTGGTTTTTAAATTTCTGTCACATTTCAGGTTGGGAGTGAGGGCGGGGGTGGGACAGCGGGTTGGGGAGGAGGCACTAACGGATCGGGTACAAACTCTATATTAGATTTTGGTTACATAAGCAAACATTAATGATGAAGGATTAAACTGAAATATTCACAAATGGGAGGTCGGGGGGGGGGAGGAGGGGTGTGTGACGCACGAGGACCCCTGCCCTCCTGCTTCCTACGGACCTGCATTTAATAGCTGAACTTAAGGAAAACATGACGTTAAATAAAGTCAGAAAGAACACTGAAACATTTTAAGTCTTCTTCAAAAAAGAAAGAAAAAAAAAAAACGAAAAAAAAACGTAAACAAAATTTGGAGACATTAATGCATTAAAATGAACATTTCATTTCGTTAACAGTTATATTAAAGAATGTCTGACAGTAGTCATACATCTTTCAGCAATGAACCACATTAATACCACCACACTCTTAATACATTCCTGCAATCAAACGTTCTGTTCACTTTTTGTTTTAGACTACCCTTTTAGTCATTTTGAATTCGAAAGACAAGAATAAATTATGACAAATAATCTTACACCTTTTTGCTGAAATAACGAATAATTTGACTATTAAGCAGATGACTACACGCATTTTGTTCAAGATTTTATTAACGACTAGCGTGACGTCATTAATGTGTTCCAAAAATTAATGGCTATTCTAAAAAAATTGGTCGAAATCGCGGTGGCAGTCGTCATAAAAAGTCATCAAATGGCCTGATAGCAGAAGCAGATATAACATTTTTAAAATTTCTTTCGTATTTTTTTATTTCTATTTGTTTAAAAATATCTGCTAAATTACGAGACATTCTATGTTATAAGCCAGTGGCGGAGCTAGGAGGGGTCCAGGGGCCCTGGCCCTCCAACATTTTGCGATGGTAACATTTTTAAAAATAATTTAAAAAATCCTGCATCATATTATTGGGTCCCCAAAATGTATTTTCTGGATTCGCCACTGCAAGCTTTTAAGCTCTTCCATGATAAGTAAATGTATATTTATGCCTTCAGCAGATATCTCTTATTTAAATCCAGTAAGATAGAATGGAAAATGAGGGAGTTGGTGTTATTGTTAATTTTCATTAAACTATTTATATAAATATTTCAATTAACGGATTTTTTCAATTAATAATTTATATTCAGGGGCGTTAGAACGAAATTCATATTGGGAGGCTTCTCATATTGGGGGTGGGGATGGGGCTGCTCCCGTTTCTGAACATCAGAATTTGCCGGTGAATAATTCAACAATGAATGAAAAAAAAATATTTATGAGAATTATTGGAAGGGGGGCTGCATCCCCCAGCCCTCCGGCTTCAACGACCCTGATATTAATAATAAAATTATTTTTAAGATACGCTTCAAAGTACTTTAAATTTCTTGCTTAAAAAACCCGTAACATTTCTAATACATTTTCTGAATCCTGTACTGACTGTATCCACTTGTGGAAATCAGAAAAAAAATCTTGAGAAACATTTATATATACAATAAAAAACCCAGCTATTGAGCTCGTTCTTTAGAATGTCGTCCCTTGTTGATTTTCTCCGAGTTTGTGATCGGCTTGGAAGCTATTGGCCGCTCCGTTCTTTTGATCTTCTGCTTGTGATACATCACAGAGATGTAGCCAGGGGAACACACGCCATTTACCAACATATCTTATCATTTTCACTTCACAGTGTATTTCTTCATATTCAACATTACCATGTTCATGAAAAGTATTTTCTAGTTCACGATATAGTGTCGGTACTGTAACGATGTTTATATAATGCAGTAATGAAGACTACTTCTCATGCAATTTACCAACGTATGTTATTTTTTTTTATATCACTGTGTATATCTTCATATTCAAGACGAGCAATTTTTACGTGTTTACTGATTCATCGTAAAATAATGATCAGGTTTCCTCAGGTTTGTTTAATTTTTTTCCCATGATACTGATATTTTAAAGATCCACATGGTTCAAGCTCCCAGCATCAGGGTTTGCCTCGGCGTTTTACCCTCTCTGGCTACGCCCCAGCGAAAATAAAACTGCATCAGTCATTAAGATGATTATACATTTGAAGCTTCAAGAATAATCAAAATGAGAGGCTACGTGTTGATCAATTTGTATTGATGTAACATTCCATGTCTATTGGACTGTTTTATGTTCCTTTATTACCATTATCATTATGAGTTACGCGCAAATATTATTTTTAAAGCCATTGGTGTCAGGACGACTTCTATTAATTATCTTTTTCTCTTCCATTCCAAAAACATTTGGGTTGCCCACCTTCGTTCGGTGTCTCATGTACCATGTACCGTATATTCTGGAAGAGTTGTCATTACAGTTTTAGACACATGGTATTGTGATTGATTAAAATGCGTCGGGTGACCCATTAGGTTGCATTGTACCAAATTACGTGATACTCGGGTCAGAAATGAATGAAACCTCAGCTGTGATTGGCAGATATATGAGGCAGTGGGTATTTTGTAAATACTATGGCATATACCCAGTAATTTCAGTACCTTTTTTTAGCAGAATAATTATTACATCAGTGACACTTTGTACTTGTTGATACCGGGGGTTGTAAAAAAATTGCAAGTGACATTTTGTGCAGATCTGAGGGTCTCTAATGAGAACACCTAGTACGTTGTTAAAATGCTATGTGACGGAATATTTTCTCTTAGTCATAGTTAATGGCAGACGTGTATACTGGCCCAGTGGTTTGAAATGTTGTTTCTATTACTTTCATTAAGAAATGTTACTATGGTCGTCAATGGGATTTTATTTGGTACCATGGTACCATTTCATCTTTGGAGATTTCTGTTAATAGTTGCCTCAATAGTTTGGTTCAAATTAGTCTAGCCTCTTCTCTTCGACTAATGCAGCTTGTGTAGCCCTGATATTCTTACTGGTGTAGCTTCCTGCATCACTGAGGCATGCACGCCTCCTTACTGACACTGGCTTAGACAGATAGGAGCAGCATGATGCCATATCCCCCACAGTCACCCCTCCTTTTTCAACTACCTTTTATATTTTCATGTCTTGAAAATAACAGACTCAAAGACAGTGTGAATGCCTCCCTCAAATATAAAATATGTGGGTGCCAAATTTTTAATCAAATCAATTGTAACTGAAGACACATGTCAAAAATATCATTCTAAATAACATAACAAATCCATAAATACTCGTATAAAACTATTTGTTGACCTTTTATTAAAAAATAATAACAATAAAAAATAATAATTAAAAAAATTCAAAGAGAAATACTGCACTTGCTTATATTTTGAACAACTGGACTTTGGTCTTTATTATTATTATTATTATTATGAACGACACCACTAGAGCACATTGATTTATTAATACTCAGCTATTGGATGTCAAGCACATTGAAATTTTGTCACGTAGCAAAGTGTAAACTAGTCTCCGACGTTATGATCTATAGTCTACACAAAGATTTCGCTCCTGATCTCAAAGGTGTGCCCAAAACGAAAAGCTGTTAATATTTACAGTTGCTAAAAGATAATATTTTTTATATCATATGACCTTTTAAAACAGAATTCTGTTATACAGAATTACAGAATGACCATTCGACACAATTCTAACACGTACTGAAAGATGACACACAAGAAAAAAAAATAACACGCCTCAAGGCTCACGAATTGATTGCGCTTTGTTAGCTTGAATCTTTGATGGACGGGAACGCGTAGACGAATTTCAAACGAGCAAAACGTGTTTCGAACATGGATGCATCTTTCAGTTACCATTGTACTTCAACTGTCTCAGGTGTGTGCAAACACTTGTGTAGCTATTGGTTCCAGGAAATGAAACCTTTTTTCCTTGAATCCGATCTTTTGAGATGAACACGTCAGACCGCGAATTCTACTTATGGTGCCATTTGCTTGGTTGATTTTTCTATCATATTTCAGCGTTAATTGCGATACAATCTCAACTCTTTTGTTGCCAAATTAACAGTAGACAATCGGCCGTGAATATTAATAAAATATAAACATCTTAATTCACTCACGGCTGTAATTATATATGACTAGCGTGTCGCTCATTGCCGACAGAAGATTTCCACGCGACCAAAAGACCGATATTCATTGCATTTTCAGGTTCTGGAACAAAACCAATATCAATATTGTGTCGCTACTTTAATTAATTGCTTATACATTGAAGCCGTTAGTGGTACTGGATGAGTATGCACTTAAGTTTACATTTTGTTTTAGGTCGCCTGTCCCACTTATTCATTTCTGTAACATTATATATTTATATCCATATATAAGACAAAAATGTCATACTGGATTTTAACTGCGTATATATTAATAAATCATTATTATCGATATTTTAATGTATAACCTCCAATATGTGATATTAGTGTGTGTTTTATTATTTATTTTGTCTTTCTTTCTTTCTTTCTTTCTTTCTTATTATGTTTATTTATTTATTCATTAATATATTTATTCATTTATGTATTTATTTTTGGCTTTTTTTTTATTCATTCATTCATCCATTCATCCATTCATTCATTCATTCATTCAGTTCAATTCAATTCAATTCAATTCACTCACTCACTCACTCACTCACTCACTCACTCACTCACTCACTCACTCACTCACTCACTCACTCACTCACTCACTCATTCATTCATTCATTCATTTATTAAAGAAATATGAATTTATAAGGATATTTTAACATGATTATCTTAAAAATTGTTCAAGCACCAACTTAGTTTTCTAATAGCTTCAGCCCGATATTTGGTGTTTTCAAAACTTGGGGTATTTAGTTGTTTTAGATACCTGTAGAGTGGCCCACTGAGGGGCGGTGAGTCGTTGGTGGTGGTGGGGGGGTTGAGTTGACGGCTGGCATGCCAGTGACTGAGACACGTATATCTGTGTAGTTTTTTATTTTTTAAATGCTCTCAAGTGGCTCGCTGAACGCCATTATCAGTATAAATGATTTTATTTCGCACTCTTCTGTTTGAGTTTAATAAATAAATATATCATATTACACGTGAGTTGTATTATAATGGAAAAGCAATCAGGTATCGATATTTTGTGGCTATCAAAGTCTGATCTTCTCTCAAAGATCGTTTATATTCACGATTACTGAGTACATTATAAAACCTGTTAGCAAAATTGAATATGGCTGTACATGAATATATTAATTCCCCTCACAAATGAATTCAAGTGATTGTTTTGAACTATTACATCCAGTATGACATGTCCAAGAAAGTTACTACATGGAATTATTAAATCTAGAAATCTAGAATGAGTTTTTGAAATGGTTTTGGTATTGTCATGACGTAAAATCTTTATAAAAGAAAATCTTGCTATGTATATGTTTTATTTGCAATAGGCCATGTAGCCCTTGAGCACAAAATATAGTTACATACATATTTACCAATATTTACATTATTACAAATAAAATAATATCATTAGTTTTTGTTTTATGTTTTAATATATATTTAGAAATACATGTACTCTTCCTTTTATTTGTGTTGAGATATTTTTCAGTTGTCATTGAGTTATTACTGACAGGATTTGTGTTATAAATTTCAATCAGACAGACAGACAGTCAGACAGACAGACAGACAGACAGACAGACAGACAGACAGACAGACAGACAGACAGACAGACAGACAGACAGAC
>JAULBS010155083.1:0-11937 GCA_032355785.1 Symmetromphalus regularis | reverse complement strand
AATTACAAAACAGACCTGTGACCAAAAGATGCACTGCTGGCAAGGAAACTGACAACCAATTCAGCCGCAGTTAAGATAGATCACAAGTGCATTATCCATTAGGGCGCTTCCAGTTGGTAAAAACACGGTTAATTTATGTGGGTGGTTGGTTGGTGAAAGAAATTATAAATTATAATTACATTGGTACTGGGTCTGTGACCATCGACAATAAATAAATTATGTGTATATTAACCTTGGCAGGGGGTCATGAGCATATTTTATAAAAGTTGGTGCGGGGTGAAAATTAAAAAATGTTTATATAGGGGGTACCCTAAAAAGTCAAAGGCGTTTTACCGCCCAGTATAAATTTAACTGGAACAGCCCATACCTGTATTATTTGAGTATTATTAAATAGCCTTTTAAAATACTTGTATCAACGTATATTATTACTAGACTTGTATATATTTATTATTTTTGCGTTTTAAAAGGTGAAATGTTTATAAAATATAAAATTGAACTGAAATGTGTTTTGTGCCTCGTAAAATAAATAATAATGCGTATTTATAAACACTGCGTTTTAATGAATAGATTACTATACTAGTTTTCGTGTAATATTATTTATTAGAGAGGAATTCATTTAACACACTCCACATCGTTAGTAAAATATTTTAAAATATGCACAGTTTAGAAAAGGTGTAAAGAAAAAATCAATTCTTTTTGTTTTTGTATTAGATGTGTCCTAATTTCACAATCCAAGTCCATATGCCACCTTTAACCTTTGTAATACATACTAATTTGAACTAAGATACGTACCAGATATAAGCCTAGAATAATTACACATGTACGTTTCACTGTTAATGTTCTTCTCTTCATAGAGACTTATAGTATAGTCAGTTGGCCCTGGTTTAGGCAATGGAGGTGACCAAGAGATGTTTACACTTGTAGCATTCAGAACAGAAGCATTAATAGTTTCAGGTCGTCTGGGCACTGCAGTTCAGAACAAAAAATGTATGCATGTTTATACAGTTTTATCTTTTAACAGTGTGTAATCTAGCACTATTCAATTGAGTACACTATCAATTCCATGTAGATCTAGATTTTACACAGTTTTTAAAACACAGAAGTCTAGAAACTGACAATAATTATATTGCTGTATTAGATTCCCAACAATAGTAAACCACAATTACATGAGACGTTAGAACCAACATTATATGTCATAGTCCATGATTATGGACTGTGATAGTACTAAAAATGTTTTACTGAAAGAGAATATAATGACAATATAATTTAAAATTTACAATAATTATTATACCTGTCCAAATTAAACCAAATAAATTTAAATTTGAATTACAAAAGGAGATCACTCTTAAATATTTTTATCATAATTATAAAGTTTGATTTTCCAAATTTCAAATTCCAAGAAATACATAAAAATTATAGCTCTAGTTATAATTGTATATGTCATTTCATTTTTTTTCTTTTTGAGACAGAACAGTCGTGGAAAAGTATTAGTTACCTATTATAAAACAATGCAGCATATGCACTACTTATTAAAAAAAAACAATTCTGGACATGTACTACCTATTTTAGAACAATGTTGGAAATAATTACCTATTATCGATGTTGTTATTTCTCGAGTCAGTTCCTTGCTTGTAAGGTTTCCTGTGTGTGTAACAATTGTCAAGTTGTATTTCGTACCTCCATCTAGCTCTTCACATGTAACATTTGTATCACTGACGTTTGTTTCATTACAAACTACATCATTTGATTTAGCTAGCATGACGTTGAAGTGGTCAACTTTTCCTATAGGTGTGAAGTAAATTGTGATGTCGGCTGTGGTTCCATTATGTTTTACAACTGTAATGGCTGGAGGACTTGGCACTGAAAATAAATATGGGAAATATTATAATTATAAATAAATAATTATTATTATTTATTAATAATAATAATATTAATATTATCATATCATATACATGTATCATATAATATTATTATTAGTATCACTATTAAATCCCAGCCCTACAGCGCAATGTTTGTTTGATATAAATAATAGAAATTATATATTATGGATTTTCTTTTGGCTGAGTTTTTATGAGCCGTGGGCAAGTGGTTTTAGCTTTATTACATTTATCATATATGTATGGTATCGAATAGGTGATTTGGCGAAGATGGGACTGAAAATGAAAAAAAGAAACATTTTAATCAAATATGTTTGTGCTTGCAAGAGCTACTAGTGTTATTAGTGTAATAGAAACGCAACTGTCTATAAACGCCACTTAAGATATGCCCCTTCGTAGTATAAATTAATGGTTTTTTAACTTATATTTTAAAATTACCTACTTCCAATGGACACTTTTAATAGGTGCCTTATGTGGTTGTTATGAACTGACTATACTATCTACATTGTTTTACAGAAAATCAGTCATGCTGAATTGTTCTAAGTTAACTCTCTTGCTTATTTTTCATTACGTAAATACAGAAATAAAACACTGATTTCGTTTATTTTATATTTTATTATTTTTATTTATTATTTTTTGTTTTTACCAAAATCGTTAACCTCTTCTGTGTTTTGCATTCCACATCTGAAGTAGCAAAACATCACATCTTATTTTATGACTTTTGACACTCTTCAAAGACGACGCCTCTGATTGGTTATTGGACACCGTAAAGATTCTATCTAGAAACGCTGATACTTAAACAGGTAGGAAAACAGATGACTGAACCCCATTAAGACACAAATAACAATATTCTTACTTGTTCTTTCTTTTAGAGCATGAATATGTTTATAATCAAAAGTGTTTTCACCATCAAACAGATGAACAAAGAGTGTGAAGGTGTACTCATATCCAGATTCAAGGTTTGAAATGATGGTTTCATTTGTTGCTGTAGAATTAGAACCGTTTCCAGTCGATGAAGTCCACTTAACAGTGTAATTCACATTTGTAAACGGTGCACGACTTTCTGGAGGCTCCCACGTTAAGCTGATCGTTGTTTCTGTCTGGTTCGTCATTGTGAAATTGTTTACATCCATGATGTTGTCTGTTCATATACAAATTGAACAATACGTATTACATCACTGTACCATACACGAGTTTGCATGTAAACATTTGTACATAACATTAAAAACGAAATGACTTATTTCGGACTAGTCAATTATAATTCACAATACTGATATGACATTTATTACACATAAAACAACTTTGAAATAAGAACCATACATGCAAGTGCAAAGAAACAGATCAAGTCTAATTTATGTGTGAAAAATAGGCAAATTAGTTTAAAGCATTCAGGAGAAAGTCAAGCATTTACCATTCAAAATAAGTAGGTAATAGTTGAGTTCAAATATTAATAATTATGGAATGAAACGTTATACAGATATAAAAATAAGTATGCACTTCACGTCTAGCATAGAGCGCATACCTTCCTACCATGGAACAAGTGTGGAACATCATCAAGCAATGTCAACAGCATTCAAGACAGTTGGCAAATTTAGGTCCCACATCACAAGAATACGGCAGGATACGCCCACATTTTTATTGGATGTTAATCTGGAGTTTGTCACAAATGCTCTATGCATGTTTAGAGAACCGCGATGCTTTTACCCATTATTATTTTATGCATTATTCATAAAGAATATCTACCCTTGATGACTATCTGGATCTTAATCGGCCGTGCCTCTATACCCAGGCATAAACATTTAAAAGCAATGTCGTGCTACATCATTGCTTCTGCTTTACCACTCACTACTATTAAAATAAATATTACACTGTTGTTGTTAAGTTATATTTGAAAATTCCCTGTTTATTCTGAACAGCTTATTTATTATAAACCATTTTTAACCCAGTCTCACCTCCATCGATGGTGGTCGCATTTATGGCTATTTCTTCCCCAACACCAGCTTTGTTTCTAGCCACTATTGTGACTATGAACATTTGATGTGGAATCAGATTTGATATTTTAGTGGAACAGTTCTGAAAAGAAATCTCATTCCTAAACTTGTTTAAATTTATTCCAAATTAATTATTAAAAAATGTTGTAGAAACAAAAGAAGTACTAAATATCAGTACTCTAGTACAAAACATCAATACTCAAGGTGTTACGGTAAATACGTATTTTACAATTCATCGATATAAAAGTTATAATCTGTAATATTCCGATTAGTAAACTCAATCTTCTTGTATCTTAAATAATTATATAATAAAACATTTCTTGTTAATATCGTTATTATTTTGCATATTTATGAATTAGTATAATTTGAAAAAGCTTATTATATTTTAATTAATACTGCATAAAATAACTCCTTCATACATTCGAGTCACCTATGGTGTTATTGGAGTGGGAAACATTTCCAACGAAAGCTTTTATAATATATTCTTCAATCTTCCCGTTCGGGTGTTTTGGTGATGTCCAAGTGATAAGAAAACTTGAACTCGTTTTATTTAAAACGTTTGGAGATTGTATTGGTCCGGGATCTGAAAAAAAAGTTAATAAATAAAAAAATAGAATAGTAATATAGAAAAAATGATTAAGGAATTTCTATCTGTTTGTTAATATGATTTTTTTTTAATATTTAGCAGAATAGTCATTCAATGTCCTAACAAGAAAATAATAAAATTAGAATCTAGTTTCTAAAAGTAACGTTAAGAATTATATGGCATAAACTGCCAATTCTATTCAATAACGTGAGCATGTCAATATTCATTAAAACAGGGTGCATGATAATCAAATACTATCCAACCAAATTTTACTCTTTTAAATTAGTATTTGACATGATGAATACATTATTTAAAAACAAGTATTTTCTTGGTGTCTAAAAGTGGCGGATCTTGGCTCCCCTACATTTTGAGATTTAAATAACATTTAAAAATTATTATTATTATTTTAACGTTAAAGAATCCGAGGAATCGGCATTATATTATTCCCCACAAATGGATTTTCTGGATCTACAACTGTCTAATTGGTTCCCTCTCATTTTGCCTGCAACCCAGTTTGCCTACACCCACTTTGCCTACAGCCCAGTTTGCCTACACCCATTTTGCCTACAGTCTGAAAAAGTGTCATCACCAGTTAAAAGTGGAACACTCCATGTATGGTACCCATCTTAACAAAACGAAATAACATGGTGAAATAATATGACACATATTTTATTATAAAAACTATTTATTTTAAAGAACAGAAACAAGTAAAATTAACTCACAGATATTATAGAAATATGTTATTCAAAATGTTCACAGTTCAAAGTCATCTTTACAACTGCATTTTTAGCAAAAGGATGACAGCGTCTAAAAACTGTAAAGCAGTTTGTTTCTGTTCTGTAATGTAAATAGTTTTTATTATAAAATATTTGTCATATTATTTCATCATGATATTTCTTTTTATTAATACGGGGCAAGGGCGAAAATCCGTTCCTAAAGGGGGGGGGGCGGAACATCACCCTATCCAAAAAGTTGGGAGAGGACCATCCCTACATCCCTACCCCCTAGTTTGATGCCATTATAGACCACTTGCGTACTTCGGTATGGCTATATTTGCGCTAAAACGACGTTACAATAAAAAGAAATACTAGTAAAGATTATTATTTAGACATTTTAATTTCAGTTTTTCGAAGCAAAAAGTAGGGGAATGATTACATAGGCGTGCCCGTGTCCAAAAACTGTGTGTGTGGGGTGGGGGTGGGGTGGGCATGTTCCCCCGGCATTTACGCCCATGATACGGAAACCATATGTGGTGTGTTCCACTTTTAATTGAGGATGCTACCTTTTTACACTAGCAAAATGGGTGTTGGCAAACTGGATTGTAGGCAAACTGGGTGTGGGCAAATTGGGTGTAGGCAAACTGGGTTGCAGGCAAAATGAGAGGGAACCAATTAGATTTTTAATTGGGGATGCCACCTTTTTACACTACCAAAATGGGTGTTGGCAAACTGGGTTGTAGGCAAAATTACTTGAGCATGAAACACTTACTTGTTACAGGAGTCGTAATATTCTCTGTAAGTATTCCGCTAGTCAGGTTTCTAATGTGGCTAACTATTTCTAAGCTGTATGTCGTATCCCCGTACAATCCATAAAATGTCGTTTCATTTGTAGAACTGGATACATTGGTACTGTTAACTATATCGTCTTCAAGTCTTAATGTGACATTGTAGTAGTCAACATTTTCTACATGTGTAAAATATATTGTGATGTTGGCCGTGGTTCCATTAGTTGTTACGATTGTAATATTTGGGAGACTTGGAACTAAAAATAAATAGGAAAATTATTATCAGTTATGTTAATACACATATATTAATAACTGTAATATTAATTTGACTAAAATTGTATTTGCACAATTTTTTCAAGAAAAACATTGACATATGAATAGATTTTTAGTAAATTTTATTTTATGTTTACTATAGATATGCAGCTGTTAATCCGAAATTAAACATGCATATATTATTTTTACTATTACTGTTAATCATATTTGTTCTTCATCTCTCAATATTGTCTATCAAATATATACAATTTACTGTACTGTATTGCATAGTATTGTATATATTTTTTAATTTTGTATTGTTCTTTATGTTTGCTGATATCATATACCCAATATACGTTTATATTTATATTATGCTATTTTGTATTGATCATGTGGAATTGTTTTTAAAAAGTCATAATTATTGTTGAAATAATTATTGTAAACGTACGTTAAAAATTAAGTTTCGGACAAAATAAATGACACAATTAATTTTATGACTTAGATATTTAAAAATAACATCTGTACGGAATAATATCCATGACTGGCCTCCTATTTTCAGGCCTGTGTACAATTTATTTTTAATGTATCAAGTTCGAAACACCCAGGGACTAAACGTCATTAGACATTAGCAAATTGAAAGACATTTAGTTGGTATTTCAATAAATTATAACAAATAGACAAAGATGATTCGGAATTAATTAATTTAATCATAATTAGCTTATAAAGTGATAACAAGCGAAACATGTTTATCTTGATAACCTTCAAATATGTCAAAGTTTTCTTAAATATTAAAATAATAATTATTATTGTATGTCTATTACAATTTAAACTATCGGTACTGTACCGGGTGGCTGCGTTGTTGTAGTGAATTGAGTTGTCGATGATGACGTTGTATCTGTTTCATTTACTTCTGTTGATGTTGCCGTGGTGGCTGTTGTTATTGCCGATATTGACGTTGAATCTGTTGATGTCGTTGTTGTGAGCTCCGTTGTGTCTGACGTTGAATTTGTGCCTAAAACCTACAATTGTTCGTAAGTTTCGGTAGTGTGATGTTTACATAATGACGATATAAACACAAACCTTGGCTTGGAAGATATATTAGTGCCATTATTCAATTCCAGTCAATAAGCCACTTGAAATTCAATTATATCAGCCATATTTTTAAAGAGTTCGCTTTTGACCTAAATATTGATAGCGTTATCAGATTTGAACGATCAGGAAGTATTTTATAAAGTTTAAAAAGAACAGGATGAAGCCAATTCTAATATTTAAAATACTATCGAATTACATAATTTTTAAAAATAACAACCATCTCCTTGGAAACGAACATTTGCTTTTGATATAAAAGAGTACCTATTTGGCTACAGTGGACCTGTTCTGTGAACAGTGTCATGAAAGCCACTTCGGTAACGAATAGCTCCCTGTTAAACAATATTTTGGTGTATCATTTAATAAACACTCATTTTCATTCACACTTAACTTACCGCCATATCTCTATGTAGACATAACATACATAGAGACAGAAGAACCAGACAGATATTCATCCTGATCGTTTGTTTCAGTCTCACGGTGAAATAACAAACACGGATCAATATCAGTCTACCCGAGCCATATCCACCTCCATGACATGCCAAGCGAGTCGTACCATTTCGTGTATACACACAATCATGTGACGTTATAAATAACTTTATAAGAAAGGTTTACAATCCGTAGTCTGAATAATCGAATACGTCAGCTATATACATTGGAGTATAGTTAGGTGAAACCAGGATGTAAAATGTTTTAGTACATGTATGGGTGAAAAAGGAACATGATGGTTTTATTTAGAGATAAGCATGCTGTTTGACAACACAAATATTATGTTTGTTCAATACAGTTGAACAGAATTTGAACAGAACATAATTTTATTACTCCCAGGCCGTAAGGCAACGCCATATGGGGAAACATAAATAATAGGTTTTACACGACAAGACAGTACAGGGTTTACAGGAAACTAATACATAATATATGTAAATACTGCAATGCATGAACTGAACAATAAAATAGTATATACGCTTTTACTTAGGCCTGTTAATGTAACAGGAAGGGATTACTTATTTTCAACACCTAAGCACATTATTTATTCAACGAATATTAGGTGTCAAACATAGAGTATTTGCGACTCATGGTCTCCAGAGAAAACCCACATATGTTATTCTTTACTATTAGTACCAAGGATCTTTTATATGCGCTTTTTCCAAAGACAGGGCGGCGCATACCATAACATTTAATAAACCAGTCGTGGACCACTGACTGAACGAGTAATAGTTCAAAAGGGTCTTCCGAAGGGGATCGATCTCACGACCTATCGCATTTGATGCAGACGTTCTACCTTTTGAGCTGAAACCCATCCCAGTGGTAAAAATACATACACTTAAACATGTATTTCAATCAGTATTTAAATAACAGCAGGTCAGTTTCAGTGGTCGTTATAGAAAGGTTTAATTCATAATGCAACTTTATGACATTCCCTCAACTTTTATCAAAATTGTTAATGTTTAACTATTGCATATTTAATTTATAATGAATTTATACAAGGAATTACTAGCTATCCATGATGGGTAGTACTTGTGGTAACTATAGCTTTAATAAACAAACATTTGTGTATAATTGTAGTAAATGCCGATGGACACGGACTTAGCAAATGACTAAATGTAAATAACAAATAGACGTTTTCGCAGTCTACTACATATAACCCACTTTAGTCAGGTCAGTTGTAGTTATTCGAACGTCAACCAATGTATTAGAAAAATGTATTGTAATAATTATTTTGTGTACAGCAAAACCTTTAAGATTAGCAGATATAATAATATAATCTTACCAATTTTTCAAGAATAATTCTGTATTAACCAGCCGATTTTGCAAATTAATTCTGTATTATCCAGCCGATTTTGCAAATTAAATTCTGAATTATTTAGCCGATTTTGCTAATTAGATTCTATATTATCCAGCCGATTTTGCAAATTAAATTCTGTATTTTCAAACAGATTTGCAAATTAAATTCTGAACTATTTAACTGATTTTGCTAATTAAATTCTGTATTATCAAACAGATTTTGCTAATTAAATTATGTGCTATTCAGCCGATTCCGCAAATTAAATTCTATATTATCCAGTCGATTTCGCAAATTAAATTCTATATTATTCAGCCAATTTTGTAAATAAAATTCTATATTATCTAGCCTATTTTACAAATTAAATGCCGAATTATTCATCTGATTTTGCAAATTAATTCTATATTATCCAGCCAAATTTGCAAACTAAATTCTCTATTATCTGGTCAAATTTGCAAATTAAATTCTATGTTATCCAGCCGATTTCGCAAATTAAATATTATTTTTTTCAACAGATTTTGCAAATTACATTCTGAGCTATTCAGCAGATTTTGTAAATTAAATTCTATATTATTTCAGCCGATTAAGCAAATTAAATTCAATATTATCCAGTCGATTTTGCTAATTAAATTCTCTATTATCCAGCCGATTTTACTAATTAAATTCTATATTATCCAGCCGATTTTGTAAATGAAATTTTGTATTATCCAGCCGATTTTACTAATTAAATTTTATATTATCCAGCCGATTTTGTAAATGAAATTTTGTATTTCCTTTCATATTAGTGTTATATCCTAACAAACACGCATACATGAACATAATACATTAGTTAATATATTTGAATGACTGGCTGTATTCATGTCACGGAGTTGTTATCGCTAGTAGATCGAAATGACAAATAATTTACAATGACAGTGAAAGTTAATTCCACTGCATACATGAAGAATTTGTCATGAGTATTTGTTAAATATATCAACCAAGGTTTATTTATCTGTAATTGGCGAGCCTCTGTCTAACGAAATACATACTAAAAAGCTGAGGTTGGTATTTACCACATTAAAAATACAATTGATGAATAATAATTTTGTTCATTAAAAATATTTAAAAAAAGAATTTAAAAAAAAAGATATATATTTTAATAATTAAAAATAATAATTAAAAAAATAATAAATCGCAAAAAACCCAGAGTTCTAGTAAATTCAAGTAATCGCTTGTTCTTTGCATATTCATATATTCATAAAGTTCAATAATAAGTCCAAAAACAATAACAATACAGGGCCTCCCAAGTTCCGCCACTGGATGTTACTCTAAATTTGAGGCATGCACACTGACGATTTATTTCAAGGTACGTGAGGTAAATATATTTGTATAAAATATCAATCGAACAAATATGCACCCTCTAGCAATATAGTACTAAACACAAACACCTATAATATATTCTTTTCTTTTTAAAAAAGATTTTGTATCAGAACATCACTTAAAAAGTTAAAATTGTCTCGTTTTAGAATAGTCCGGTTCTACGGTATTAATCCATTTGACAGTTAAGACAATGCGTCGTGTTAGATTTCAAAAGAGTATTGAAATTTGATTACCCACAATGCTTACTTGATATAAAAGAAAATTAACAATTAAACAAGAATCACATTTTGATTTATCATTAACTTGGCGATTTGACGTTAGATATCAGCTCTTGCGGTGTAGTGCGTACACTATCAGACTCACGGTCAGTAGATATTGAGATCAAATCTCAATTGAGGCATAGCATGTTCAGACCAGAACGAGTGCCCCGGAAGCAAGGGCGTCGTTAAACAACCAATCCTTTTTTCTTCCGAGAATTTTGAATAACGTAAAACATATTGCGTAATATGAAGGCTACACTCATAAACATGGTTTGCGTACGAAGTGATTATTTAATGTGTAACCTTTTAAAATAAATGAATACAATAACAAACTCCACCCATACCTATCGTCTAGATATCCTGGGTACGTGGCTGTGTTGTAATAATTAAACGTCTCAGGTATATTGTGCGGGACTGGAGCACGAGTCATTTGAAAACCGAGTAGGTAGCCACGTTCGGCACGTTTGAACATGTTTAGTCCTAACGCAATCGAGAAAAATGTGTGAGCACACAGCGCGAGTAGGTTAGCGACCTCATGGTTATTTGTCTAACTTAAGGTTATTTCAGTCATACGCATGACATGAGTACATCCTCGTATATTTAGAATAATAGCGTGTCGTAAAATCAAGAGATAATGCGCTACATTAAATGATTAATTTTTTTTAATAATTATCGTTTAAAAAGATAATCCAGAACATTTAAATCACTAACAGGTTAAATTATTTCCGACTTAATAATTATACAATGTTTTGCTTATATGTTTTATAAAACTTAGTAGTATTCTCAAAGTTAATATTTGTTTGTTGAGACATATTTAAATATATTTGACACACTTATGGTTTTTATGCTAAAACAGGATTGTTGAAGCTAACTTTCATACTCGGTGGATACGGAAAATCATAAAATAGCTTTTCTAGCGTATGCAAAATGATCCCACGGAGAAGGTGGTCTGGGGTATGTTATAATAAGGAAATATATTATATAGATTGATTCAGTTGCGTTACTTTTATCTCCTAATATAGCATGACTATCCCAAAACGCATTCAAACAAGATTAAAATCAACTTGGTCGTTATAGAAATGTTTAATTCATAATGTATAATACCTAGATGTATTTTGAGGTTAGAGTTGATAAACATCACATATTTTCTTTATTCTCTTTCTCTCTGTGTCTGTCTGTCTGTCTGTCTCTCTGTCTGTCTGTCTGTCTCTCTCTCTCTCTCTCTCTCTCTCTCTC
>JAULBS010155072.1:0-11937 GCA_032355785.1 Symmetromphalus regularis | reverse complement strand
AGTTAATTCCATGAAAGTATCCACAGTAAAAAAGTTCTACAGAGAAATACTTCAACTTACTGTCATAGTTAATTCCATGAAAGTATCCACAATAAACGTTCTACAGAGAAATACTTCAACTTACTGTCATAGTTAATTCCATGAAAGTATCCACAGTAAAAAAGTTCTACAGAGAAATA
Organism: Symmetromphalus regularis; assembly: GCA_032355785.1. Taxonomy (NCBI): domain Eukaryota; kingdom Metazoa; phylum Mollusca; class Gastropoda; order Neomphalida; family Neomphalidae; genus Symmetromphalus; species Symmetromphalus regularis. The sequence goes on along the minus strand of JAULBS010155072.1, from coordinate 11,758 downwards.
CTTCAACTTACTGTCATAGTTAATTCCACGAAAGTATCCACAGTAAAATAATTGCTACAAACTTGAAACACTTCAGTTTACTGCCATGGTTAATTTCCAGACTTCAATTTCTGATGAGTTCTCTATAAATTATTGTATCAAAATTATACTGGTCCTATTTTTTTTTAATAATTATTTTGAATCACACTGCAGTTACCCATTTTGGCATTAATTTATAATGGTATGATTTGTTCAAATTCAAATAATATATAATGGGTTAATTTATGAAGACCGCTTTTCTCTTAGACCTATATATATATACATATACACACACACACAACCACGTGTATATATATATATATTTCTTGCCCACTAGACAGGGTTATCCAGCTTTTGCACAGTGCTAGAAAAATCTGTCTGACCTGTGGGCTAGATAAATCTGTCCGACCCGTGGGCTAGACGATTTCTACATAAGCCTTTCCAGCGAACTAATAACAGAACTGCTTATTAGGAGACATAGCTCTGTTTGTTTGGTCTAAATATATTCAGGGATTGAAATAAAAAATTTAATTAAAAATGTAAAGTAATAATAAAATATATTTATTTTAATAGATATTGAACAATTACATTTTTTAAAGATACATGCCTATACTAAATATGACATCATTATAATTTGTAAAAGTGCAAATGATGTCACTAAAATAAGGAAAAATATAACGTAACGTCATGTTGCGGGAAATACATTTTTTTTTTAGTTTTAAAAGTTTTGCTTTTACAATTAAGTGGGCAAGAAAAAGAATCAATCGCTGTTTGTGAGGTATAGACAAAGGCAATTCAAACCGCAGGAGAAACTGTTTTTGTAAAGGCCTCACTAAACCTTGGCCCTCACAAGCACATTTCCTCCCTTGGATTGGAATTGCCTTGTCTATACCTCACAACGGTGATATATATATATATATATATATATATATATGTCGATATTCAATTAGCAGCCCGTCCATTTTGGACTATATACATAGATACACACACATCACGTGTGTACATGTGCCTCTGTATGTGTGTGTGTGTGTGTGTGTGTGTGCGTGTGTGTGTGTGTGTGTGTGTGTGTGTGTGTTTGTAAATTTTATTATCACTGAGTTGACTTTTTGATTATTAAAACTGTGACAGGTGCCTTATTGATTGTTAAAAAACTAATTAGAGCCAAACTTTGTTTCTGTACAACATTGCACCACTGTGTTACATAAAAAGGAAATTACAGGTTAAATCTTCCAACATAGGATTGTGAATGTAGTCTCGAATAATGCACATGAAAGATAATTTAAAATTATACAGGGATGAAATAAAATATTTTAAACTAAATTGTTATTTGTTATTGTCTTTGTGCTGATCAATTACTATAAAGAAATTTACAAGTTGAAGATTATTTTCATTGCAATAAATTTAATGAATCATGTGTAAAATAATTATTTTCATGAATCTGGACATAATTAACAAATAAATTATAAACTAAAAGTATTTTAGATAAAAGTTTGAAACTCATTCAAAGCCTGGAAATAATTATTTTAGTTCAGCTGGTCAAAATGTCCAGCAACAACCAATTTGTGCCGGACGTTAAAGAAAACGTTCCTATCACACAATTTAATATGTACAATTTAAACAAAATACACAGTTTAATTTTCATGGTCAGGGTTTCTAGAATGTTTTAAAAATCCACTTGCCATGGGATCAGTGATGTTCAAAATTCACTAGCGAGACTTAAAAATTCACTAGCCCTACCTCCTAACACTATAAAGTAAAAAATAAAACTCAAACTTGACAATCGGATCGCCTCGCTAATTTTGCATGATTTTCTAAAAATCGATTACAAAAAAATGAGCGCTTTTCGTTGCAGTTTTGTCGTTCGTTTTTTTTGGGGTTTTTTTTTTTTGAAATTCCACTAGCCATCGGGCTAGAGGAAAGTGATTATTTAGTAGCCCGATTGCAATAACCACCAGCCACGGGCGTCGGGCTACCGTATTCTAGAAACCCTGATGGTATATGCTTTTTATTAATTTTTTACAATTTATTCAACAGACGCATGAAACTGAGGTTATAAAGGAAATGTTATTTTTACTAAGTTAAAACATGAGTGTCAGACAAAATGACCAACACAATTAACTTTGTGACTGTCAAATCTTCTAAAATGACAAATTTGTACTGGTCAATGTCCTTAACCAGCCACTTATTTCCAGCCTTACATTCAGGCTGAAGCTCAAAAACAGAAATCATTTTGTGATATAGGGAGATCTGGAGGGGTGGGTTGGAGATTTATATGTTCAACAAATAGTATGGAATTTCCAAGATAAGAAAAGACGGCATAGTCCAGAAACACTTGAATAACGTAACAAAGACGACACAATTTCAGCAAGAAACCACATGGGAAAATATGTATCATACCAAAGTAAACTTTATTTAAATGACAGCAGATTTGTTATGATCATGTTAATTATCATTTGTTGCTGGATGAGCTATCAAAGCAATATTTTCAGGCGTTAAATTTTGGTCAATATATTGTCTGAGGTATCCTTCCATTTTGTGATCTTGTAAATATTTCACCCTTCCATAGTCTATCAACCTCTTACATCTGCGACCAACCTCCTCTCTTTCTTCATCTGAGATTCTCAGTTCACAACTGAAACAAAACAACAACATACACATTATCAAATTTCACACAGAGAAAATGCAAAAAACTATTACTGGTGATACCTTAATATCTGGTTCTTTAATGGCAGTATGCTTGCAGTAAAGAACAAAAAGCATTTTATTGTTTGATAAATTATAACTAAATTATTAACTGTTACCAGCAAGTATACAGAATAATATTGCTATGCTGTACTCATGATACTAGACACTGTGGTTATGAGAAAACTGTTTTGTTGATCGTTAATGTTTGCAACACCTGCAGTTAGCCTGTTTGTGATTGAATTCTTTACACTTCATCATTGTATGTGTATATATTCTAACTTTAGTTAGTTATGCTGTCCAGTTCACCCTCAAATTTGTTATTTTTTATTTATGATGGAATGCTATTAGTCCTAAGTTATAGTTTTGTTTTAACTATGTGTATTAAATTATTTGACATGAGCACAAACTGATTGATACAGGATATTTTGACCGGCACAGCATAAATAAATACTTTCAGGTCTGATTATAAGCCAGTTTGTGATTACTACATCAATCTTATTTAGACAGATCTGTGATTAGACATTGCCAGTTTTATATGCATGTGTTTTATTTCACTGATAACATAAATAGACTGCCCTGCCCTGCCTACGTTGCCCTATCCTACACTACAATACCCTTATCTCCATGTTTACATACAAACAGTCTTAAGTACTTAAGGTTGAGTAAATTACATGTAAGGCCACTCATTATTATTTATTTTTATGTTTATAAGATATTTCCAAACAGAAATGATGTTAGTGATTGAATAAAAACAATTAATAAAAAGTTGGTATGCATTTTTATTTTTCCAGTAGGAATTTTTAATTAACTTTGGGGCATCCATAAACCAAAACAAAATCTGAAATAGGTGGCCTAATATATTTTGAGACCTACCCGTAGCTAAATTCACCATACCAGATTAAAACTAGAAATGATGTTACAGTAATATTGACCACATTGTTGAAAACATTTGATTGAACTCACTGTTGATTTGATATCCCATCAGTATCAACATCATGTTCTTCCAGATCATCCTCCATTTCATTCTTACCAGATCTGTGTGGGTTTTTTCCATCGGTTTGTGCATCTGAAAGTACAGAAAACTAACAAAATATAGATGCAGTATAAGGAGGAAAACTTATTAAAATTTGTATGCTGTGATGAGATCAATAAACTAATATCTCTGAATTTAAACCTTTTACAGGTGAATGTGTTTTTAAAGCAAGGCACCCATGGAGAAAGTAAATTTTCATTGGCACTCACATCTTGTACATGTCACTGCCTAGTAACAGTGAAGTAAAGTAATGCAATCCATATTATACAGTAAGTTATCTTTTGTTAACTTGGTAACCCATAAAACACTAAATCAATGGGCAATAACTGTTTCAAAATATCTTTTATTAAACAAACAAAACATCATTCCATCACTTCCCCACCCATGATGTGGTAGGCAACATAAATATTATTCCTACTTTCAAAGGATTAACAATTCAATGATCTTATTGTACTCATAGTAACACATGGATGTTAAGAGGAAAAAGTTAAATATTCTAAAGTCAAGTGTCGTGAACAACAACAACAATAACAACAACAAAAAAGTGTAAAAATTCTTTACAAATAATGATCTAAAAATGGTCCAAATGACAATAATATTGGAAATATGTTAATCTGCAGAAAACTAATATCCCTGTGATATTATGGTTGATGATTTTTATAAGAGAAAACAAAATAATATATGTATTACAATCAGGTGCGGACACAGCTTTTAAGGAGGGGTGGTTTGTGTCAATTGGTGATTTTTCCCATTTTTAAGACATTCGTAATTATTTAAATTGTGTGAGGAACCTAAATATATAAGTATAGTAATAAAGACGTGTGTAACATCCGTTTCTGCTCATTTCCTCTTTTTTACACATGAAGTGAAAATCATTTCTTAGAAAAACAAGGGGAGGGGGCATTAAACCACCTAAACCCCTCTGTAAATCTGCTATGGACAACAAGATATTAATAATACAAGTCTGATTAACATTTAAACAAAGTAAAATGAAACTCAACACAGTCCTCAATTGAGATCAATTTTACTTCAACATGCACCATTTAGAACACTGAAATCAGTAAAATGAGATTTCTATTATCTATAAAGCATAACGTTATATGACTTGCATCAAAGTACCTGGAGTTCTCCATCCCTTCCATGTGCAAGTTGCCCAGCTGCTCATACTAGTGAGAAGTTGAAAATCCTGACTTTGAAAACCACATTGTCTCATAAAAGGTTTACCTACGTAGGCACGCCATGTGCATCGATGATGACAGCACAAAGCTATGACAATACCAGCAGGAGTCCTAGAGTGAAGACATTTAAGATGTAACAACAGTTACACAATTATTTGTATGTGTATGTCAATCACAATACAATAAAATGAAGATCTTTTTATATATTTTTATTATTATTTCATAAATATTGTTTTTGTATTAGCAGTAAAATCGATACCAATATATTTTATTAATAATTAAAACATCCAACCTATTAATATTATGTTTAGTATGTACAAGTACATCCAGGGGAGGAAATGAACATATGCTAGCTTCTTATTAACATATACTCCACTTAAATCCCCCACAATGCTGTTTAGTTGGCTTATGGGATGATTAAAATTAGCAAATTTAAATCATAGAGGGCTCGTTTCATTTCCAGGAAGACCATATATGTAAATCTGGAATTGTTAGTAAATACATTAATTTTGTGCCCTATATGTCTAAGAAGCAAAGGAGCTGAATATTTACATCTACATATTATATTAATTGATTCCAGCCTTTTGACTTTAGGTTAGTTTGTCAAGCCAAACATCATAACATTCCTTTGCATGTGATTCCATTTCACTATGACTAACTGTAGATTTTTTAGATTTTCATAGTTCACAATCTACAAACGCATCCTGAGCATATCCTCTTTTAAAACCTAACATAAATAAGAAAGGATGGGAGAAGGCTAAGGGGTTTAAGAATGACGCACTGTACATACTTTAAATGTGAAGAGTTTTGTAACTTGGGTTTTTTGCTGGGTGGTTTCTCATTATCATCAGGAGGTTGCAAAGTTTCCAGTAGGCACCGCAAAGCTAAATCTGAAACAAATACACAATAATTAGTGAAAAATTTATTTAACATTTTTAAACTGCCTGTTCAACTTTTAGTGCATCCTAAACATAATTTGTTTTGTTTCTAGTAAATTCACAGAAATATTTATATATTGTCTCTTATTAGAAAAAAAATAGCATAAATTTACCAATTGTTTATCTTCATATGATTTTGGTACTAAATTCTACAATATATAAAACTATTAATATTATTAAACATTTACATAAGCATTATCATTATAAATGAATGGTTACAGTAAACACTAAATACTAACTTTATAATAAAAATAAGAAGTGATGTTAGAATATCTAACCTGTAGCTGCCCCACACAAATGTTTACCCATGGCAACAACTGGTCTTGGACTCCAACAAATAGTTGGCAACTTTCCTGCAATCAAAAAGCCAGAATAGCTATTTAAAATTAATGATAATTAATCTATACTGGGGTGTTGGGAGTGAATAGTGGTGGTAAGGGAAGGTGGAACACAAAACTTTTAATATAATGCAAATATAAATAAAAATCCACCAAATTTTTTGTGTCATATATATTCAGCTGTATATATGTGTTTTACAAACAATACAAAGAAGTCTTTAATTAGGCAGTCCACATTTTAAATTCTTAAAGTATGTACCTGTGCAACTAAATAACTGATGTCGGGGGGGTTTTATGTTTTTTTTTATTATCAGTAGTATATATTAGTACTATGTTTGTTGTAAAAGTAGACAATAATAATACCTACCTAAGTTTAAATGTTCAATGTCAATACGCAACCTTTCAAATACAGGACCTTCAGACTCTCTATGCTGAAGGTCAAGCTGCAAACATAAGAAAACATACAATAAAGCACTGGATTAAAAACAAAACCAATAATTAGGCCATAATTGTTTTATTATTCATTTCATGAACATGCCAACTCTACATTTTGCTAAATTAAAATAAAAAGTGAAAATTCACACTTATTTTATTTATGCTGACTGTTCTGAAGGCTAGAAGAGAAAAAAGAAAAAAACCTGTACCATTGTTTAAACAAAAACATTAAAATTACACTTTGAAGTTGAATAATTTCTTTGTATAGCAGGTGAATAAAGAAGAATGCAGGCATATGACCAGTTAAATAGTAAAACTGGTAAAATTAATTTTATAGCAAATTTTATTTTCCCTTCCCAAGACATTCTGTAACTTTTTTTAATATTTGATTTTCTCCCTCCAGCCCTAATTTTGGGGGCCTATGTTTGAGAAACTAAAAATAAAAAAAAACTCTTGCTTCATATTTAAAAAAAAGGCACTTAAATCTACATTACACAGTTAACCATGGTACAAAAATATTGCATCTTATTGGCTCCCTTATGCATGCCATTTTGTACCAAATTAAATGATTTAGGAAATTAGGTGGTTATTTAGGGTAGCTAGTTTCTTAATAAGAGGTGAACACTTAGCAAGCTTCACTGTATTCAAATTTACATTTTGAGTTTATTTTTCCAAACTATTAATTTGAAATGTGTTGAATTTTACCCATGGAAATAGTAAAACAAAATTTTGAGATTATCATCATGACATATTTATAGACATTTTTCATGTATGATATTCAAAATATATATTTAAATAATCTTTCATTTACACTGTATGAAATACATTTAAAAACACATAAGGCAAATTACATTCCAGTGGTATCAACACTCAGTATTGACAAGAATAAGCTTTTTCACCCAAATACCAAAAATATAATAAAATGTTTCTTGATTTCAAGGGTCACTTTGAATTTAATTTTGTTCTGTTAAACAATATTTTATTACAGACCTTGTTACGAACACTACCCTTGTCAACAAGTACAAATGTCACATTGTTTGCCTTGTCCAGTGCTTTCTGCACCCAATGTGATAACTGACCTAAACAAATAACAAAAAATAAGGTATTGTGAAACTTATTTAATTCAGACAAAAGAAAACTAACATAACAAAATACAACATTTAAAAAGAAAATGATATATATATATACAAGTATATAAATGATTACTGATAAATAACAAATACACATGTATATATTAAAAATATATATCAGGCCAATAGGAACGACTTTGCAAGTAGTGGGCACTGACGGATTGGGTACAAACTATATCAATTTTGGTTAAAATGGCAAACATTAATGTGTCAAAAACAAAAAACACAAGTGTGGGGGCATGTATCCCCCGGCCCCTACATACCCCTTACCTGTGAGATTTTTTAATATTGATTTTTATATATAATAATATATTACTGTAATCAAAATCTGATATAGAGTTTGTACCAGATCCATCAGTGCCCTACCCCTCCCAAAGCCAATATTACGGGGTTGATAATTGAAATTAGAGCAAACATTCAGTGATGAAGTTAAAACATTTCTTATTTGGCAATATGAAATAAAATATTATTTTTTAATGATTACAATTTCAAGTGACAAAATAATTTTTTTGGTTTGGTTACTAAAAAATATTTTTACTGTGATTAGCTAGCTATGACTAAAATGAATGAAAGTTTTTAGTCACCACTTTAAAATAAAAAGAAAAGAAAGAAGTTTATAACAAAAAACAAAAAGAAAAGAACAAATGATATTAATAATAATTTCCATACCTTTCCCAGCTCCAAGTTCAACAAAACAGTTTCCATCTTGCAACAACTCAAGCTTATCCAACTGTCCTATTATGGATGCCTGCAAAAGAAAAGAAAAGAAAAGTGTTTTATTACACCACAGTGGAAGAGATACTTTGTAACCCCCCTAGATATTTTTTTAAAGTAAATCTACACAATGTTTGAAAGTTCAACACCTATGAATGAATAATTGTGAGGTGATGAAACTGACATCCAACTTGGCTACTCACATGAGATCAACATTGGCTGTGCAAGCTGGAGTAGGCCTATGCCTTCCTCGTAAACATAAATGTCAATACATATTATCAATATTTTCCCATCCCACCTACTGTCCCACAACTGGTACATCAAAGATGTGGTTTATACTGTCCTGTCTGTGGAAAAGTGTATATAAAAATACCTTGCTGCTAACTGAAAATTGCAGCAATTTTCTTCTGAAGACTACATGTTAGAATTTCCAAATGTTTGACATCCAATAAACAATGATTAATAAATCAATGTGTTCTAGTGGTATTATTAAACAAACAAAAAATATACCAAAAAAAACAAACAAAAAAAAGGTCTCAACAGTATTGTTTTTAAAAACATCAACAGTATTTTTAAGCAGTATAATAGAGGGCACTCTACCTGATCCCAACTGGTACTATTAATATTACATATAATATGTTTTCAATCGTACATAACTTGCAGTGTAACACTCAAAATGTAAACAATTTCACACAGGAACTCACTAAGTTAATGTTGTTTTTGAAATTTTCATTATCAGGCTGTCAAAATTACCAGTTTGTCGTCCAATGTGCTCTCGTGTTGTTGAACAAAAATAACCATCTTTTTTCACATCCATACAACCATAGTAAAGTTGTCTGCATCAACCCGTTTAGAGAAAACATGTACAAGCTGCATTATTTTATTTTCATTAAGAGTGGTATGAGTTTGTGCTGTTGTAGTAAACGTGCAGCCAAATGGATGGGTGTCTTGCTTAACGTGAGAGCATAATCATACACTTTACATATTTTATTGTGGGATGCATATATTCTGATATCCCTAAAAATGCAAACCTGCTGTTTTCTGTGCCTCAAAGCTGGTGTGCCAAATGATGGATTCTCCAGTTCTTCCTTCAAACAGCTGTGTGTTAAAATATCAGTTTCAAGCTTACATACATGTTCTGAGGGAACAAAAAAAAGAAAAAAAAAAAAAGAGAGAAGTTATTCTCGAACATGAATATGTTGTAAATTTTCGGGATTAACATCTAAGAAATGTACCTGTTGTAGGTATTAAAGACTGATCCTGGTATTGTTACTCCACTCATTCAAGCTAAAAGAAATAACTTGAACTATAAGAATTTAAGATAATTACATGTGTATTGTATATGTTATGTCATACATAAAATTTAACTATTTTTAGACCTCAGAAAATACATTCTATAAATTATTATATCTGATACATACATTGTACATATTTCATATGTAATGTAATAATCAGTCATTTATAAATATTTCCTATGTTTGACCAATATAAGCTCAAACAATTATCTTAACACACGTTAAACAGCCTTGATTACATTTAATTTGAAAATAACTTAATTACTAGTACCTTCATACAATTTGTTAACCTTCTCTATCATATCCAAAAGACATTTATCAGAGACATTATGGACAGTAACCTATAAAAATTAAAACAAACAAACAAACAAATAAATAATAACTTGAAAAATACAGAAATTTATATTTATAAATAAAAATACAGGTTTATAGCATAAAAAACCTGTTTTATTGAACACGCCAGCTAACCCAACAAACTTTCCAGCTTTAAAAGTTTACTGTGCTTAAAACCATTTGATTATAAACTGTTACTGATTTTATTTAGTACAGCGTGTGTGTGTTAGTGTGTGTGTGTGTGTGTGTGTGTGTGTGTGAATGAATGTGTGTTAAAAAAAAGAGAAGAAAATACTAACTGGCAATCATACTTTGCACATTTTTTATCTTTACAATTTAAAGTCAAATAGTACAACAGCTAATTTACCTTTGGATCTGGTACCATTTCTCCTTCATCACTTCCAGCATTAATACATTCACTATAGAAAACCTAAATTTACAAATGCAAAGCTAGAAATATAATTTTATTTTTTAAACAATGATAAAGACTGATGTCAAAGAAATATTTTTTAATATTCCACGTCATTTTAAGTAGAGCATAACCCTAACTACTAATAAATTATGATTTAAATAATACTAAATAGAAGTTTTTTTTCATAATTAAAATATGCATAAATTATTTATATAAGTTATTAAAATCTAAAGATTAATTATTTGCTTTTAATATTTTGTTTAATAATCCTGACCCCCACCCAACAGCACAAAAAATAAATGTTGTCTATTGGGGGTCTCATAATGGTTACATTTATCTGAAGTATAATAATGCAACTTATAATTATAAAATGCATAAACCAAGATAAACAAAATTTATTACTGTTTGGTAAATACTCGATACTCACAGCTCTGTCTTGTCTTTTTTTATTTTCATTACATTTCTTCAAGTGTTTATTCAAACTATCTTCATAACATGTGCTACAAAAATACAAACATAATTTGTATGAAGCGGAAAATTACACGTAGTAGTGTAACCTTCAAACACACTGACAATAAACTGTGGAAAGAGATATGTACTCCTTCTCAAAACTGCTATTAAAAATACAAATCTCAAAATGGAACATTGTCTTTTCAAAAATCTGGGGTCTTCCTTTGTAAACCAGGATTTTTCCTAGACCATTTTTTAAGGGTATGCAGACCTGAAACTGTTCATAGGTGTCCATATTTTAGAGGCCTTAAAATAAGATTCAACACACTTCTGAAAACAAAACGGTATAAATGATGCAATGTTTAGTGTGTGTAGGATTACCCAAAGATTTTTCAGGGTACCTATACTTGGTTGCACTTTGATATATAAAAGCAGGTGTCAAAGTTTGTTGTATGAGGAAACAACAATTATTGCTTTTAGTGACTTTGGCATCATCGGAACAGCCCTGGATCACAACATAAATTTTTTAAAAGGTTGTTTGTTGGGCATGATAGTTTATTCCATAACGTTGGACTGATTTTCAAAGTGGGGTTAATTTTTATGGGTATATATAATGTGTTGTCTAAAACCACAAGCACCACAGGCGTGATACCCCACAAAGGAAAATTTAAAAAATATTAACTCCATTTATAGCAATTCTGGCATGTTTTTGGCTTATTACCCAAGCCTGGAAATAAGTGCTCGGTCACGGACATTGTCTGGTACAAAATTGTCATTTGTCAAGCTTTGACAGTCACAA
>JAULBS010155061.1:0-11937 GCA_032355785.1 Symmetromphalus regularis | reverse complement strand
ATATGTTGAATATATTTAATATATGTTGGAAATATTTAATATATATTGAATAGATTTAATAAATAATTTATTTATTTAATAAATATTTGGTATATATTTTTTTATTTATTATGTAAATACATATATAAATTAAATGTGCAGAAAAAGGGTTAAAATAGAAATAACTTTTTTTTACACTTGGCACCATATAGCCATTTGTGTGTTATTCTGTTGTACTCAATAAAAATGTTATTTGTGTAATGTAATAGGGTACAAGTTAAATACTTTATTAGGATATAAAGGTACTGTCACCAAAAAAAGTGATGGATCTTTTTACTCATGTGACTTTATGCACAAATATAGTATTGTGGTACATCTTGAACTGTCGTAGAGCACTAACAAATATTTTGGTTGCATGGTCAAGCATGCCTAGTTATGTTACACAAACTGTATATTATACATGCAGTGCATACTTAGTGAAATTGCTACTTGTTCTCATTATAAATGTGTCAATCATGGATATCATTTACACATTGCATGTGTATGATTCTTCTCATAAAGTGAACTGTGTAAAGTACTTTATCCAAAGGAAGATCCCTTATATTTTGTAGATTGTTTATTTTTCCTAATGTCATAAAACAGCAACTTCTGTATGCAACCACCGTTTTTTGACAGACATTATATGTCACAGCCCACCTTTTTAAAATTCCTGTATCTGCCATATGAGTAAACTATCAAGTCATATTGAATGATAGTCTTTATATCTTTATATATATGTATTTATAAAATGTTCCTTTCATATATTTTTTATTTTATTATATATATATATTTATCTTCAATTGCAACTAGTCGTTTCAAATAAAGATTCTACATATATAATAATTTATAATATGATGATTTCCATCTTAAAAATTGCACCTTTTATAATGTTGGCAAATTTATGGGCTCAATTTAGTTAGTTTCTTTTTCATTTGGTTTAAACTTAAGTCCACTTTCCATGAATACGATTTAGTGCATGTTTTTGTGTGCTTTTCCATATCTGCATTTTCACATGGTGATTCCTGTACACAATTTGACTTATCATACTTCTTACCTAGAAACAAATCCTTTTCTTCCATTACGGAATTTGCCCTGCTGTTCTACAGAAACAACGCATGATGCATTCATATGATGCAGTACCAATAGATGGTGAGGCAGTAGTGCTGAAGTCATAGGTATTGAGTGTACAAAATGTTACAAAAAAGACAAGAACGCTGGGTATTTTATCACCTTGTCAAGGAGTTGGAAATTAATTTTGAAAAACCATGAATACTTCAGAATGTCGCCCGAGAAGCTGGAATATGTAGAATCATTTATCCAGAAGAGATATGTATATTATATGCAGAAAAATGTGCACTGAAAAATAAATGCATGCTGAAAAATCACTAATCGATGAACCTTTTTTTTCAGTGTGCTGAATGCCCACACGCGGATTCATGTATATGGAAATGGTACTATGTATATGCACTATATTGATAAACTCGTGCACTGAAAGGCTCGCAAAATCGCATTAATGGAAAGCGGATTTAAATTTATTAATGAACGATAAATTATCACTTGTGGACATATCTTTACTGTGACTAACTTAAGTCTGTAATAGTCAGTATATTAACTGCCAAATACCTATGAAATATTTATTTAAACTTAAGATTGTAAAGTTTTAAATTGTTGCTTATTATTCATTCAATTTTTTTCTTTCTAAAATTTGTAAAACTATTTTGTGTGACTGGTAATAACCATAAACAATATAATACTCAAATATATTTTTGTCTATTGGAGATTCATGTAATTGTTGCTGATGATTACAGGTGTGTGTGCAGGAGAGGGGGTTATACACACACACATGCCCACAAAATCGCACACACACACTCACACATACACAAAAATATCTCGGCTAATGAAGCCAAAACTGCTTTAAAGGGTTATTATTTCAGAATTTTCTCAGATATACATGTGACGCTTGTGGTGATTGACTTCAGCCACCACTCTCAACACCAACCCCATTAATTTCTGCACACACACCTGGATTAAATGATACTCACTTCTGTATTTATTCAGTGAGTCAGTACATTTTTGTGACAAAGATAAAAACAATTATTGAATTCAGTTTGTTTTGTTTTGTTTGCTTTTTAATAAATGCAAATGCTATTTATTTCAATGAATTGTGAAAGAAAGGACTGTTTACTCATTCAGTATTTGCTACCACAAAATCAACTTCTAACAAGATGGCACATACCACTCTTTGTTAAACCATTTGTGGACCACTAGCTGGAATAAGAAATAGCCCTATGGGTTTATTGAAAGGGATTGATCTAACTACCCACCTATGGCAACTGCTCTTCTGAGCTGCATGTTATGCTGCATTGAAATATGAAGCTCTTACATATATCGTCATCATCATATGTTACAGCTGAAAATTGTCAAAAATATTTTACTGCAGACAGGACAGTATATTCCACAGCTTTTGGTATGGCAGTCATGGTCTATTGAGTGGAATGGAAAAGGGTTCTCTAAGCAGGATCAGTCTCACTGTTACAGTAATGATATTTTGTAATGATGTTTACTAACTAACATTGGGTATGTTATGCAGTTCATACTAACAATTGTGTTAATTAAGTGGATATCATGTGAACATTATAAAAGTGTCTTGTCTTCAGAGTCATTGTCAGGTAAATAAATTTTCTGAAACCTAATCAGGGGTGTTGGGTCTGGAGGGGCTTCCTTATTCATCATTGAATTACTCACCGGCACTTTCTGTTGTTGAGAAATGGGAGCAGCCGACATTATGAATTTCGTTCCAATGCTCCTAACATAATAAATTGTATTCAACCCACTACTCTTCAACTGTACACTTGACCATTGTGCTACATCCCAATCTCAACAAAACAAATTCAAGATCCGAGTTCAATTCAAATCTATATGAATACAATAAACTTGACAAATATGTACATGTATTAACTGATGATGAGTGCCATCATTAAAACAACGTATGTTCAGAAGGACTTGGAACATGATGCAGTGTGTTTGATCATAAATATCTATTTAAACTTCAATATTGTTTAATCTAGCTGTCCAAAAATCTAAGTAATGAATACCAAACCAAAACAAGCTCCATGAAAGGATTAATGACACCTCAGCTCAGTTATTAATCATTGGCTATTTGATGTGAAATGCATAACAAGTGTGACATTTCAAGAAGAATCCACTATTGCAATATACCACTGGCATAGCCAGCATTTTATATTGGAGAGAGGGGCACACAGAGATTTTATATTTGGAAAGACCACACACACACCATCTTTTAGTATGTTAATTATGAGATGGGCAAATATAAAAGTTGGGGTGGGGAAGGAGCTGTGATTGAGGGTGACACAGGACAGCCCTCCCCGTAGCAATCGCAGTACTACATAATCTACATTTTTCATCTAACAGTAAAGGGTATCTCATGTGTACCTACTCTCACAGAATAGCACATACCACAGTCTTTGTTATCCAGTGATAGACCACTGGCTTGAATGAGAAACAGCACAATGGGGATCGATCTGAGCATCTATTGCAATTCTTGTGGATAGTTGCATCTTGCTCCTTAGGACTGATTTCTAGTCGACAGTTCAATCTTGATTCTTAGTTTAAACTGCTTCCACACGTGTTAAAAGAATGAACTGTAGATCATGGCTGAACCATCAATGAGAAACTGGGCCTTTGTCATGAAAGTTGCTTAGTAGGCCTATAAATGTATTTCAGTATAAACATTAGGTCAACATGTCCTCTATGGATAATACTGCTTTTAAGTACAGCTGATGGAAAATAACATTAATAGCAAGTAAGTAAGATGGAAACTGAAGATGGAAAACATTTCATTGTCTTAAAGAGTATACCATAAAGATAAACAAAAGATAATATAGCTGTTATTGTGCTAGAAAGTCATGAATATCATTCTACTGAAATCTCAAGTGAGGTGCCCTGACGAAATAAGGAATTTACAAACACAAACCAATGGCGGTAAAATGTGGAAGCACGAGAAACTTCGTATTTTTTTAAATTAGTGTTTCTCTTTTATTTATAACCTTTGTCATGTTGCCTATAGAAATCTGGTTTTTAGGAGAGGTAAACATAAGACTGTTTTCTTTGTGTTTTTTTTTTATTTGGGGAAAAACTACCATTACAAATTTTTTTTAATAATAAAATCATTAAATTTAAAGGAGCACGATCAGTTGTACAATATTTCGTCAAGCCATAACTTGGCAAAAGGCATATCGAACCAATATGGGTGTGGACATGTTAAAAATACTTTACTTGACTAAGTCATATCATTCCATTACCATTCATTTCATTTCACTGACTTTTGGTTTGGCAGGTCATTTTTAAAACCACACTCTTAGACTTAGCCTTAGGTGTTGAATTAATTGATTTGTGATTATAAGTAGAAATATCCAGAAAAACGACCACTCGCTATGTTGTAAGATTCAAATATATCAGTATGTTGTATAATAATGTTCTTATCACTCTGTTATCACCAAAATTTGCCCTAATGGACAGGCTGGTTTTTAGTTGGCATCCCATCCATTGTGGGTTATTGAGCAAAGCCCTGCAATTTTCTAGCTTCAGTTTACGACCAAAACATTACAAGAAATATCTAGATATACAATAAAATTGCTAACTTACGCGCTTATTACATCCCTTTTCACAGTAAATCCCACAGTATCCATTGATATCACCTTCAAAAGCTGACATATTTAAAAACAACATGGCGGTCGAACAAATACATCACAAATACGAAACTTTCAGGAGATGGAAGGGGAGGAATGGGAAATGAAGAGAGGGATTGTTTGTGGGTTGGGGGAGTGGCGGTGCGTGTTGTAAATAAAAATAGTAATATATTACATTGTGACTGGTTTATTTATTTTTTAATGACCACAGAGATGGCGGATGAACTGAAAGTTTTGTATTTGTTCGTCCGCCATGTTGTTTTTAATGTGTTTGAAGGCGAAATCAGTGGATACTGTGTGATTTACTGAGAAAAGGGATGTAATAAGCGCATAAGTTGGCAATTTTATTGTATATTTAGATATTTTTTGGTCGGAAACTGAAGCATTTGTTGCCAGAAAATTGCATCAGTGCATCGTATGGGTCGCCAGCTGAACATCTGACAGTGATACCGATTTGTGATGCCAACAAAAACATCACCAACTAATCTTTACAAACAAGTAACAAATCTAACATGACGCATGTATTGTCCCCTGTCTATTTCTGATTACGCGGAACAGACTGTATCGACCTTTGTTCAGTTATGTAATTATATGAACAAGAATTCCAGTTACTTTACTAGAGATGCAGTTAAAAACATGTCGCCTATTGATTTAGTGCTAGTGTTCAAAGCTGCTGGAGATTTGTCTGCATGCACGATTTTAATTTAGCTTTGCTAAAATACGGAAACCAAAATGTGATCTACTAATTAATTTTCAATAGTTTCTAATTGTGGTTTGATTGGTTGATTGATACTATTATGGCTATTTTTTTGCAAACCGGATGCTTTTGCAAGAAATAATTATGTTGTGATTCTAGCAACTACAAAGATTACGTTGTTTCGATTCATATCTTGTTGTCAGTAGTAGATATTTTCAATGGCATATCTATTCAAGTTATATGGTTGTTGATTCTATTTATAGAATTATTAAATCTTAATTAAAAATAATTGTCTGGTGATTGTGGAAAATGCAACAAAAACATGTTTTACATTCTTATCATTCTGTGCGCAAAACAGGTAGATCATTAAAAATGGATATAGATGATAGGGCTCAGGTTTCCCCACCAAATAATTTAAACAAAAAAACAACAAAACCAAAATTATAGTATTATTAAAAGAAAGTTTAATGGTTAAATATTGTTTTTGTTAATATAAAAATGAAAAAATTTAATCTCCCTTAAAAGGGTCATAGGCCTACATGACAAAAATATTAAATAATAAATACATTTAGTTTTTTGGTAGGTTCACTTCTCCCATTTCTGATGGGAAGGGAGAAGTCACTTCTCCCACTTTTTCTATCCTAGATTAGTGCCCGGGTATGTGGTTATTATTTTATAAATATATTTATCATAATTTAATATTAATGCCATATTTGCAAAGATTTATTTATTAAAGCAAAAACGAGATACAAATATTACTGGATGTCCCGAATGTTAAAATGGATAGTTACCCCACTTTGTAATGATTTCGTCTGCCATGTTTTGTTTTCATTGTGAAATATTTTCGATTGTAACAATGTTGAATGGGTAATATTTTTAATTATTATTTAACAGGGAATATAGGACTTTTTTGCCTAGGTTGGCACAAAGTAAAGTAATCAACAAAAATCCACGTTCCAGTTAGTGTGAACAGACTATAGTCAATTTGACACCTCAGAGTTTCATATTAAAAAGGCATCTATTGTACTAAATTGCATAAGATCAGGAATGCTCCAAAACATTAAAGAAAATTGTGTTAAAATGTATGCATTTGAAATAGTATACTCTCAGTTTTATGCACACAACAAATCACACTATTAACTTGATCAAGCATAGTCTCAAATAACTAGGAATGAAGTCAGTATTACCAAATTACTTGAGCTTGAAATATATGCATGTATTTTCTCAAACATATTTTTTAAAAGTAATTACTTTGTGGCAGCAATATACTGCTGTCACAGAAAATTACATGTTCTAAGCAGCATGTTCATTTTGTTGAACTTGCTGTTGCAGTGCCATAGAATGATGCAGTTGTATGTCATCATAAATGTTTCTGAAAGAATCCTTAACACTATGCAGTGTTTTATATTACTTATTATTAGAACACTGGGAGGTGGGGGTTAACATTTTCCAAAATAATTTGGGTCATTTCTTTAATAATGGTTATTATTTGTACTTCCAGGTTTGTCTTTGGCGACATGTGGCCAGTATCTTCTGGTTTATCATTTGTCTACCTCCCATCTCATTTGTGTATCTGTTTCTCACACAAATCTTTATTCTCCATCCCTGGAGTTGGGTCACAAGTAAGTCATTTGATTGTCATTGTTTTGATAAAATCTATTGGCAGTCCATGAGAAATTGTGCTTATTAAAAGGTAGAGTAAAAGTAAAGTTTGTTTTATTTAACAACACATCTAGAGCACATTGATTTTTGTCCTATCATCGGCTTTTGGACGTCAGTCATATAGTCATTCTGACATATTTATTTAGAGGAAACCCACTGCTGCCACATAGGCTCCTCTTTCTGATAAGCAGAAAGGGATCTTTTATATGCACTGTCCCACATACAGGACAGCACATAGTATGGCATTTGATAAATCAGTTGTGGAACAGAAAATAACCCAAATTGTAAATGGGTCCACTGAGATGGATCGATCCGACGACCAACCAGTTTTATTAAACGGTATAATTCTATTCAGTCTTATACAGTTGATGCATAAGTATTGCAGATGCCTGTCATCTCGTTCTAATAAAATTATTGATTTCTGAATAAAATGTTAATATTTATCTGCTTTTTAAACATCTGTCAACTTGCATAAAGTATTAACTCTTCTCTTTTGCAGTTACCTTGTCAACAGCTTTTTCTCTCTGGTTCCTTATAGGAGTTGGTCTTGTTGTGTTTGTTAATGTAGCTCATGTCTGGTTTTCGTTGTCGTCATACTCGGGTAAGTATCAGCTATTGCATGCCTTAACATTGATTATGTAATTATTTTTAAGATACGATGAATAAAGATTAATGTTTTTATTAATCTTGTTTTGAAGCAAATATTGCTAAAAATAATTAATATCCTGTTTCACCTCAAAATACACAAATAAGTCTTATTTATTTCTATGTCAATTAATTTGTGCCTTTGACCATGGCAGCTGACATTATTGCTTTAGATGACCATTTGCTATATATGAACAATTGAAATACTGCTTCAATTAAAAAAAAATCATCTACTTGTCATTTGGCTTCTGGTTTTTAAAAATGTACTGGTTCTGAATAAAATGTTCTGGCCCATGAAGGCAAGTACATGTATTTTGTAAGGTAAGTTAACATATTACTTTTTTATTAGCACTTTCTGATGAATAACATACTTATTTTGTAAATATTTTATTTTTCAGTGGTTCCAGTCATTTATAACACAAGATTTGAAAAATTCTTGTCACTCTTTCGAGTATCAAGGTTGCTGTGTGTTTTATCTTATACCACAGTTGGTATATTTATGGCCTGGTGTTCGGGGTCCTATTTCATCGGACAGCGCTTTGTTGGACTGTCATATAAGCAGACTGTAGAAAGGTTTAAATATATATTTATTTACATATTTTTAAAAAGTTTTATTTTCCCCCTTTTCATAAAAATAGGGGATATTGAATTGACACGTGTCACGTCAGTCTATTTGATGTTGGTTTTTCCTTGAATACCTGAAATATTAACAAGATTGAGGTATATCTTATGTTTTATGAGATTTTTGCAGATGTCACAAAATAGATGAGTATGCATAATTCTCCAAATGTTTTGTTTGTAAAAGTAATGTTTGAATTTTTAATGTGGAGCTCGGTAACTTAAAACTTACCAAATTATATATATATAGCCTTGTTAGTTTGTTTTCACACATTTATATCTTAAATACTATTCTTTAATGCTTTTACTTTACAAATCTTTTTTTTTCTTTACAGTGATTTAGTATACATCAATGAAGTCCACTTGTTTCTCGTCTTGTATGGAGCATATTTGGGTGTAGTTGCATACAGTAATTTTTTTCTACAACATGCAAACTACCTTGAATTTCCTCTTGTGCAAGTATGTTTTATTCATAAATAAGTTAAAATTTTATGATGAATGATTGGTAAAATAATTTTAAAATTTCACTGTGTGTTTTCTAAACATGCTCCATGTGAGATAAAATATGCTGGTTTAGATAAACTACCAGATTGGTCTCCCCTTTTTCTTCTTTCTCATGCTAAAATAACTTTCTAGTGCTAATAAGTCGAACTGGTTTAGACAGATTAGTGTTTTAGAGAGCAGTTTTGATAAATGTATGCACTGTATTAAATAACATCTTAGGATTATTAATTTGGTAATGGAGCTTCTAATGTTATAAATTAATTAGTTCGCCACATAATTAATATTTAATACTATATCAAATTTTTGTTTAAAGAAAATAATTGTCTTCATATTGTTTGGAGCCTTTTAACTTCTTAGATAATTTTATTTGCAGAAAAGAAAGTTGGAGCGAGTGAAAATGGAAATAGTGCCATTAATAAGCAGATGTGCAAAGCAGACATTACAGAAACAAAAATATTTTTTCCTTTTATATTTCCTTTTTGGTGAGTTGTTTTATTTTCTCTTTATAATCAGTAGAAATGGTAGTTATTTCTATAATCTTTTTTATATAATACTACTCAAGATACACATTTGACATAGGAAAGTCAGCTGGTTGTTATGCTCACAGGGTTTTTGCCAGAGGGTAAAATTGTGTACCCTTAAATTTTCTGAGGATTCGACTTTATACCTTCAAATTGTTGGGATACATTTTTTTTAAAGGCATTTGTTTCCATGCTCGTGGTAGGAACACAGCTAACATACGTCAGCGTGGTCTAGAATTCATTTCTGAGTTTCAAATTATTTTCTGGTGAAAATCCTGGCTCAATTTCAGATTTGGATAGTTTTATGGTTGTAATGTTTTTAATACACCTGTTTAAAAAAATTCACTGGTTGTGTTAAAAAGTGTTGAACTTCTGTACGATAATTCATATGAAACAAATCATAATGCCCCAAAAAATGTTTTGTTTGATTATAAAGACATTATATAAAATACGGTGTGTATGGCAGAATAGAATAAATTTTGCACAGCTTGAGTATTATCACATAATGTTACCTGGACATTTTCTGAGTCCGTTTAACTAAATGTTAAAAAGTATTTTGAAGAAAACAATAATTTCACACCAGCACTTGTTTTATAGCTAATGCTTGTATGGTTTTGATAAAAACATTTGTTTTGTTTAAAAAAAAGTTATTGACAACTCAATATTTTATTTGTACAGGTAGGATTCCTCGTCGATGGATCTGTCAATTTATTAACATTACAGTTGAGTAAGTAAAAGCACTAACATGGTGTAAATAAATTATTATGATATGAATATAATATCTTGGTGCTGTGAATGACATACAGTTTAAAAAATATACATGTTACGGCATTACAACGGTTAAAATGGTTCATTCCGTTTATTAAGTATTTTACGGCCATCGTAAAAGTAATATAATTCTGTATGCTCATTTCTTTGATATGGTAGTATGTCTGCCTGGGAAGCGGTTGATCGTCTGATCAATTCTTCTCTGGACCCATTTGCAGTTTGAGCTATTTTCCATTCCAACCTGTGGTCCACAACTGGTTCACCAAAGGCCATGGTATGTGCTGTCTTGTCTGTGGGATGGTGCATATAAAACACACTTATTGGAAAGAGTAGTCTATGTGGCGGAAGCAGGTTTCCTCCAAATAAATATGTCGGAATGACCATATGATTGATGTCCAATAGTAGATAATAGATAAAAATTAATGTGCTCTACAGGCATAATTAAATAAAACAAACTTTACTTTATATTTCCTTGAAACTACTGTTTCTGTGCTATAGCAAAATGACAGTAGTGGTTGTTATATCTGAATTTGTCTTTAATTTCCAAGTGCTGTTTTAAATAAATTTTAAATTATATTGTTTTTAATCCATATTAGCCCTGAAATTCGTCAATTGGACACGATACTTGGAATGTTCGACATGGAATTGTTATGGCAAACTTTGGCTTTTGGAATGTTTACCAACATTTGCTGGAGTATTGGCACATTACTTGTCAAAGTGTTCCACACACAGGTAAAATTAGTTGAATGTTTTTAGAAAGGCTGCATTTATAATGATAATTTGTGAATATAGGCATTTAGAAAATTTTAAACATATAATATTTCAGTGCTAATAAAAATAAATCACACATTTCAAGTTTATAAATGTCTTAGGAAGTTCAGTAAAAATAATAAGTCTAATAAAAATGTGTAGTATACTTTAATTATTTACCATTTCTTATATTTACATATATAATTTGGCTTGTAAGATCATGTTTTGTAAAACTGGTATCTAACAAAAACTGTATAGTTATCATAATATCAGAGGTCCTTTGTCAAGACTATTTACAAATATCGAAATATTTTGCATTGTCTGATATTCTTAACTGGCATTGTATGAGACTTTTATAACAGTTATATGTCAGTTCCATATGTTTAAATTAAGAGCTCAGGTTGTAAACATCATTATATAATAATCTTGTATATTACAATATTCTGTTTTCTTTTAGCACTACACATTTCAAATTGAGCACATTCTTCAGTCAGGCCGAGACAAATGTTTGAATGATGCATTGTCATCAAGAAGTATTAAACTTCTACAGGTAATGCTAGAAAGTTGGTGGGTTTTTTTTAATTCATTAATCTAAATAATTTTGATTTCTCTATAAGTATGTATATTTCTGAGATCAGATTCTTTTAGCAAGAAGCGTATTTTTTTCTGAGAAATTAACCATTTTGTAATATATTATTGCAGCATTTACATAATATGTCGTGTCACAGTTATCCACTACTGACAGAATGGATATGGTTTAGAATTACTGGGATGTATCCTGAAACAGTCTGAACACACACACAAAGCTAGTAGTTAGGTGTTTTCAATGCATTTGGTCATTGTTTATTTTGGAGGGGGGGGGGGAGGGGTTGTTGAGGATATAGAATAAAACATAAAACCAGTTGCCAATACCTTTTTATTGCATACATTTTTAAGTGTATTTAAATTTTGTTTAAAGCACAAGTGAAATAATACTGTTTTGGGTTATTGTTTTCATAAACAGTATCTATAAACATCCACTAAAACAGATGAGATAAAACAAAAA
>JAULBS010155050.1:0-11937 GCA_032355785.1 Symmetromphalus regularis | reverse complement strand
ATGATCAGAAGGACCTAATTAGCAATATAAACCAAAAAAACTTTCTATTGCAATTTGTTCTAGGTTCACCCATATTTGGGGCTAACTTTACTGGACTATACTGTACTGGGGTATCGTTAAACAAATATTCCTTTCCTTTATCAAGTTCTATAACATTCTAAATTCAAGATCCGCGGTCAACTAATAAACAATTTTTGTTTAGCTGAATAAAAATATGTTCAGACTCCGTCTCGGTGACAAGATAAAGTAGCCAAAATCCGGATAGTTTTCAAAATATGAGGTGGGTCCTGCTTGCAGGAACACTGCTGGTCTTTGGCCACCTACTTTACAGAGCTGCCTTCCCACTCCACACCCACTTTCAAAAGCACTCCGCGTACCCTGAAATTCTACCCTAAACGTCTAGAACATTTCAGTGCAATCTACAACAAACGTTGCATCATAAAACGTAATTCAGGAACTTACTGCTTATTGATTATTGGATGCCAATCAATAAGCAATAAGCAGCCCGTTCGTTTTGGACAACATAAAACGTGCTTAACTGGAAAAAAACACATTTTTTTTCAAGGTGTTCAGAGTTACTTATGGCTTATCTAGGCTACTAAGTTGAAAACTGACCGACTACAATCATTGATATCAAACTTCACACTCGTATAACCATTTAAAATATGATTCATCTTAAATTCTCTTGAAATGTTTTAATGCCAATGTCAACTCTCCTGGTGGCACTTTGACAGCTCATTCTGATTTAGATTTAAATAATCGTATGTATACTTAGAAGCTAAGTCCTGAATTGATCAACTACAATGTACAAGGACGATTTAATATGGGACGAGTTGTAATTGAGGCGAGTTGGTTGTGGGACTACTCTAGACTGACTATAGAACATGTAGGTCAGCTGTTATATATAGCGAATGGATCTTTTCGTTAACATACACCAAACATTATAATTATAATAAACGAATTCGAATTTTAGTGTTTTAAATTACTCAAATGAAGAGTGGAGAATAATTGACAAGGAAATAATATATAACCCACTTCAAATCGAGTTAACCAATCGACCAAGTTCTTTTATAAATGGGTATTTCCCCTTTTCGGAAAAACCGTTACTAAGAGTTGTTTAAATACAGGATATTCTGATATACGGTAGGTAAATTTTATGTCTCGAATTTTAATAATATTAATATCATCCCTTGTTATATAATATATTTTTGATATGTTTTTACATGAACATTTGTAATAACCTTATGTTTTGATAGTTTGTGTTAAGTTGATTTTTGTTTTTATTTTTTAAAATTTTAAAACAGCCATAGGTCTAACATATTTTTCCATACGAAAATATTAACATTACGATTCACTGCTTAGTTACTTTTGTTCTTGTTAGTGCTTATTTAAAGTAACTTTTTATTAAAACAATATATTTTAAATCTGTTGTTTCCAATTTAAGATATAAAAATGTTTTGGAAGGCTAGACGTATTTTTTTATGATAGTAAGAAGTTGACCGAAGTTGGCATATGTAGACTGTTATATTAGTCCTGGCGTAGGAAGCGGTGGGGGGTGGGGGGTGCACACTTTTTAGATATATCGTATACAATCTATATTTATTCATTTTCCAACCCCCTTCCACTTTTCTGCACCTTCCTACTCCACTGATTAGTATACAAAAAACATGTATGAATTAATAGGATAAAGATAGAAAACTTAACACAGCGTCGTAAAGAAATTAATATAGGGGGGGGGGGGGAGGGGATTCAAAAATATTTTAAAGATTTTTAACAATGAAGGGAAGTGTGGGGGAGGGGGTGGGGGTCAGAGTTACATACGACCAAATGACAAAGGGAAAAAGAAATAGTGACCTAAGAGGCCAGGGAGTGGGTGTAAACTTGTTTTTGTCCGCTTCTATGATAATTATATAAGATATTGAAGATATTTTACAACATATAAAGTTGTGTAACATATAATTTAGGCCTTTACCTAATTATTATTTAATCTGTGATCTATGTTTTAATTAGGGCCTACTAGTGCTAAGTTGCTTAGATCTACAATTTAAATACATGTAGAGTATTTTGTAACAGAGGAAAAGGAGTGACAAATCTATGAACAGACGGCCTATCCCATTTGAAAAATTATTTTAAATAGATAAAATAAAATTTTAAAGAAAAATAAATAAAAAGATAAAATAAAAATTAGAAAAAAATACAATAAAATAAGCCCCCTCTCAAAATAAATGTTTATATTAAGTGCATACTTTAAAAAAGAAAAAAAAATTAGTGAACGGATTTGAGTTATGAAATGAGAATTTAAACATACTTTTATATACATTTTAATATTGAAATATAATGGCTTATGTTAATAAAGAAATAGTAATAAAAACATAACTCAGAGGACACATACCATGGGATTGGTCACAAGAATTTTTTTTATTATACAAACTACAAAATGGCCCCTCTAATATATCATATTTTCCATTTTTAATACTGATACATGTATAATCATGAAAATACATGTATGATCATGAAAATAAAGTGCAAAGAACAATGTGTAAAACAATAATATGCCATGGGAAAAAAATGAAACAATTAGTTCACCTATTCAAATGTGTTTATAGGCTACACGTTGCAGTGGCACAGGTTACACTTAAAATGAAAAGCCCTCATTATGACGGTCCGTTAGTCCGAAAGTTAGTTAGGATTCCAATTAGGATAGTACTTAGCAGGAGATGGTTTAACAAACCTACCACTACATACAATTAAAATACCTTATCTAGAAGTGGTGTGGTGTGACGTCAAACAGAACACGCCCCTTGTTACACGATTTAGCATTGAAGTAGACGTCACCAACATAAAAATACTGGTGTTAATTATTACGTTTTAGACTTTCAAACCATAATCTCTCTCTTGAAACGGGCAGATGGAAAATATACCATTACAAAACAGAATATGCCCATTGTGTAATAATTATGACGTCGGTGATGAGTTTCACTATATATTTACATATACTTTTTTTAAGAATGAAAGAATTCGTTATCTACCGCCTTACTGTAATTCTAAACCAAATATATATAAATTATTTAATTCTAAGAAAGCTAGTGTCTTTAGAAAAATTTCTATATTTTGTAGTTTATGAAAACTTTTAAAACCTCTGGCTAATATTCTGTATATTGTTTATAATTATGTATGTTATTGTATATCCATCATCTTGTTGTAATATTTATATTCAATGTATTATGTATATATATCCCCACATGCCGTAGATTGCGTTATACGGTTTACCGAGTATAACGGTATCAAAAATATCAACATGTCAAACATGTGGGTTACCAGGTTTTTGCAAGCAGGTCTTTAATCTTGACAACAGCAAAAACAAAAAAGGAATAAATTAAAAAACATTGAAAAGATAGATGATGGTTAGACAAATGTTTAGGGAGATCTAAGGGTCAAGTGCCCGGGGGGGAAACAGCATTATTTTCACACCTAGATAGTGGTCCCTTTCCAAGTCTATTATGTCTTAAGATTGTTGAATAAGAAAAACACCATGTACAAACACGTATCTTTATTTTATAAACTCTAACTGCGACTCATTTGTCTTCAACCATCTATAGAGGTTTTACATGACTATGCGTACAGGAGCACACGAGTATTTTACCTGTACCTTGATACAGGTTACAAAGGAAAAGATTAACTGTTTAAAATATGGTCTTTTGGAGGAAATCTGCAACCGCTACATATGCTACTCTTTCCGAACAGCAGCAAGATATTCTTCATAAACGCTTTCCTACACTACAGACAGGACAGCACATACCACCGACATTGATAAACCAATTGTGAGCCGCTGGTTGATGCAAATGGCGTACCACTACCCATTAAGCATTTCGAAACACTCACTATAGGTTGGAGCCGATATCGAGATTAAAAATCCCATGTCTCGATTGTGATTTGATGCCAGTACCAACTAGTCATGCGTCAAACAGCTTAATACAGCCTGATACAGGCTATTTTTTACAGGTTTTAAATGACACCCCTCTACCCGTATTTAAAAGAAATAATTCCAGGAGTCAGACAAATTGCTGTACTGAGTCACCGACTGCATTGCATGTCAACAAGGTGTATTAATAATTGCATAAACGTTGCATAACAGCGCGAGACCGGGCACAGGTGTTCAGCTATTAACCTATTATTACCGAAGCCTAGAGGTAGACTGGTTAATCTGGCTGCCATGGTGAGGCGTCTAGGAAGTACCGGTGTATAGGTAATACTGAACCCTGGTCAGATAGGTCCTGTTGTTTTTCTTGATAGCTTTGTGAAAACATGTCAGTGTTATCTGTATTCTTAGTTTTGTCATTCTCCACAGACGTGAGTATGGTAGTTTAAGAATTTAATGATTACTATAGTCTTGTTGTTCTTTAGTAAGAGTAAAAAAATTTTTTTAAATAACTGGTCCAAGGGAAGTGTTTTTGAACAGGTACGGCAGAAGCAAAGTCATGAGCATTGGGGAGGATTGACTAATAGATCTTGGCACGAAGCGCAGTTTCAAGTGGATACGAGGTTATACTTGATTCATAATTATGGGGGGGGCTAGACCCCTCCTAGCTCCCCGTTCCGTCGTGCCTGTTGAAGATGCAGGCTATTAGGATACTGTTCCTTAATGATGTTGGCATTAGTTTTAATTTCAATAGACAATGCCGTCGGAGAAGTATGAAGGAGTTGGAGAGATTGCTATTCATTTTAAATTATATCAAACGTGGTTGATAAAGCGTTTATAAAGGGGCGGCGATCGCTGCCCCAATAATGTGTTCTGAAGCAAAACAAAAATCGTTTTTCCAGTATCTACATTTCAGAATTTTCTTAGGGGAGCATGCCCCGCGGGCCCCCATAGCCCTCAACATCGCTAGTCCGTCGCGCCAATATTACAGTCGTTCCGGCGGCCCAGAAAG
Source organism: Symmetromphalus regularis (assembly GCA_032355785.1). Classification (NCBI taxonomy): domain Eukaryota; kingdom Metazoa; phylum Mollusca; class Gastropoda; order Neomphalida; family Neomphalidae; genus Symmetromphalus; species Symmetromphalus regularis. The sequence continues at coordinate 7,006 of JAULBS010155050.1, read as the reverse complement.
ATAATAGCATTTAACAAACAAAAATAACCTAGAAAATGACATTCTTTCGATCTTTTAAAAATTGTGACATTCGTTCCGTTTGGTGAAATTGTCTTTAAAATTACCAAATTTGATAATTATTTTCCTTGGGTTTTTTTTTGTGTTCTGTTGATCAAATAATTATAACACGCGCCTGTATATATGCATATATAGTACAAAATGTATTAAGCTGGTTCATAAATTTCGTATTGTACACGTAGTCATGTAAAACTTTGTATGAAAATTAAACACACTGTCACTATACGGACTGTATATTACAGGTAACAATATACATTGTAACCGATTCTTCTACCCGACCTGTGATTTTGTTTTGTTTTTCAGGTAGACACGTTTGAGTAAACTAATGTTATAGTTAAATTTTTAAAGATACTAGCTGATAACACGGTTTACTAATACTTAGAAACAATATTTGTGTTTTGGCGCCGTTGCCACACACCTGTTGAATGCTGATTTCTGACGCTATCGTGCAACGATCGATCGCTTGTCACTGACACTGTCATTTCTGCGGAGGAAAGAAAAACGTCCTTTGAGGTTTGTTGTAGTGTAGCATTATATAGCATGTGTGGTTGTGTGCTTTGGAACGCATGAATAGATGTTTTACACAAACAAAAACATTGGTTTATTGAGTTCCGTTAGCGTTATATTTTCTAGTGACAGAAGGTAATTATGGTTGTTTTGTCATCAGGAAATATGTATTTTGTCAACAATATTTAACACTAATAACACTGTTAACGGTCAGATGTTTCTATAGGGTGTATCGCATGGGGTAGGGAGGGGTCAGTGATTGATTCAGATTTTGGTGTAATGCAGTATTGATATTTTTTCATGATAAAATATATTTTAAAAATTAAAACTCATTGACCTTTTTTTAATTTTAATAAGTAGTCTTTATGATATGTCACCTTGATATGGTTGAAATGTTCTTGAAATGGTATTGGTCACAGAGGTGTTGGAACAAAATTCATATGGGGGGGGGGTGCTGATCCACGTTTCTGAACATCAGAATTTGCCAGTGAATAATTCAACTATGAATAAGGAACATATTTATGGGAATTATTTGTGGGGTTGCAGCCCCCGCCCTCCCCCTCTCTAGTTCCAATGCTGAGTCATAGCACATGTGTGAACCTCAGTGGTCCAGTGGTAGGACATCAGACTCTCAACCTGAAGACAGCAGTTCAAACCTCGTTAGAGGCTTGCACACACTTGACTACGTGTCAGTATTACAAAATGTTTGACATCCAATAGCCGATGATTAATAAATCAATGTGCTCTAGTGGTGTCATTACACAAACAAACCTAAACTAAACTGCACTGAGATGTCATTTATGAAACCGTTCAAAGTCAGACAGTATTGTGATGACATCTATTTGCTGTCTAAATAATTTTACAGTGGCACTGCAACAGCCATGGGGTAAATCCTGGAGGGGGTATGGATGACATTTCTTGCCCCACTTTTTTTGGATAGGGGATGCCTTAATAATAATCCACACCCCACTTTTTTGCTTTAAAAAATTGAAATAAAATACCTAAATAATAATCTTTTCCAATATTTCTCTTTATGTAACACTTAGTCATGTGGTTTTAGCACAAATACACTGAAGTACACAAGGGGTGTATTATAGTTTGAAGGTTTTAGCTGGAAAAGCATTTTAAAAACCTTGGATTTTAATAAACAAATTAGAGGTGCATGCCTCCACCCCACTTCGAGGAAGTCCCCAGCCTTAGGGCAGGTGACTGCTTAATACAGGTTTTTATTCTATGTTATCTGATTGGGGAGAATAAAAACATGGCCTGGCCACTTAATACAGGTTTATATTCTACATTATCTGATTTGGGAGAATAAAAACATGGCTTGTCCACTTAAGACAGGTGACTGCTTAATACAGGTTTATATTCTACATAATCTGATTTGGGAGAATAAAAACATGTCCTGGCCACTTAAGACAGGTGACTGCTTAATACAGGTTTATATTCTACATTGGTCCTCCATAAAGTAACATAAAGTGACCATTTAAGAGAAGTGGCTGGTTAATACAAGTCTTTAAAACTACATTATCTGATTAGGGTGTATAAAAACTGACTACATAATATAGCGGACATGACTGTGATTGTCTTGTAAAGAATCAAGGTGACACATGATCTGCCATATACTGTTGTTCACTTACACTGATTGCAGTGGGATTTTCTTATGTTTGTCAGGTGTGCTGAAGCATTACGTCAGAGCCATGGCAGCGACTATGTTCCACACAACGGGGTTGAACCACCATTCAACACCCTGTCCCCGCACAGCCACCTCGGAAGACATCAATCAACAGTTTAGAAGGTAAACTGTGCATTAGCTCAATCAATCATAGTTCTGTTGAAAATGAAACAGGTAGACAGTAACAGTGCCCTTACATAATCAGAGGGTTATACCTCACACCAAATCAATTGGAAGGGGAAGGAGGGGTAATAATTTCAAATGGAGTACTAAATTTATTGTTGCAAAATCACTGTAAAGACTGGGTCATTATTTTATCACTACCAACCTTTGTCTCACCTTAAAATTATCCCCATGTCTATTCAAAGTAAAGGACATTTTTTTTTACTTAATGACGCCTCTAGAGCATATTGATTTTTTATCTTATCATTGGCTATTGGACGTCAATCATATGGTCATTCTGACATATTTTTTGAGGTGACCCACTGACGCCACATAGGCTACTCCTTCTGATAAGCAGCAAGGGGTCTTATATGCACTGTCCCACAGATAAGACAGCACATACCATGGCCTTTGATGAACCAGTTTTGGACCACAGGTTGGAATGGAAAATAGCCCAAACTGCAAATCGGTCCACTGAGAAGCATCGATCAGACAACCGACAGCTTCACAAGCGGACACGCTGCCGTTTGAGCTAGATCCCACTCCTTCACCATAACTATTCAAAACAGGTTAAACTAAAACTTTCTTCATCTTATTACTTAACATTAAAACTGTCTGGGGTAAATAATTACATATACAATGTAGATTATCGTAAAGTGATTGGCTGTGATGGTGTGTGGTAAATAATGTTTTCTGAGGAGAGGCCAATATATTCTCTTACACACCCACACACCTGTATATATGCAAACCACCACACATGTACATACGCAAACACCACAAATGTACATACACACACCCACACATGTACATATGCACACCCACACCTGTACATACGCACACCTACACAGATGTACATACACACACATGTACATATGCGCACACAAACACACATGTACACCACACACATGTACATATGCACACCCACACACATGTACATACGCACTCACACATGTATATACGCACACCCACACACATATACATACGCACTCACACATGTACATACGCACTCACACATGTACATATGCACACACACACACACACAATTCCTGCAGTAATTGCCCACTTTTTTCAATGTTAAAAATTGATCTGTCTCTCCGGTGTCCATAACATATTTGAGATTTTATCCAATAATGTCCCAAGAATCAATATTGAGAGAATGGCTTCAAGGAAGTGATTAGTTAACATTGTTAGTGATAATCAATACTTTTAATCTCCCAAAACAATGTAGACAAATAAGATTAGCTCAGTTATCGTTATAGATGATGATATATTAAATTTTTCACTATTTCAAGGATTATTGATGAAAAAGAAAAGAAAAGCATGCTGGGAAAATTATTGGTATTACAGTATCAGTTCCACTTGCCATTAAGGCCATTTTTATTTTAAGAAAAGTTCAAATTTACCCATTAAAGATGCACTTTTAGCAAAATACTTGTGTGAACTTTTAAAGTTTTTTATGCGCAGAGGCAGATCTTTGGAGGGGATTCAGGAGGTTTTAACACCACTTTATACAGCTACAGTTCATGAACATTTTTTTTTTCAATTTATTGTTTCACTTTTATGATGTTTAGGGTCAGTTAGTTCATAAAACAAATAATTAAAAAAATATATATATAATTAATTGAGGGTAATATTTTTCAGCTACTAACAATTTTATAATGAAAAATTCTGTAAATCAAGTTACAAAAAAATGTAAGGCCTTTAATGTCAATATCATTGTATCCCAATACAAAAAAAAACAGATTGTAGTTCCGGTTTCCAGTGTTTGTGCAAATATTTTGCTTGTGTTCATGTTTGATTTGTTAAACTGTGCAAACTCCTGGCGAGTGGTCATATAGATAAGAAATTGATTTGTTAATGACATGTTTTCAGAGTGAGGCTAACTTTAACAGCTGATTGTATTAAAGTATAGAACGAGTAAACATTATAAGAGGTTGAGAGTTTTTCAAAGATTTAGGCTTTAGAGTCTTGTTGATTAAAATGCTTGTGAATTACATCATGTTATTTATTAATCGTTTGTTTTTATCATTAAATACATTTCATATGTCATCGTTAATCACAAATGAGTAAATATTACCCATGAGGCATTATTATTATTTTATTTACTTGCTTTTTCTAACTAACTCGCCCTAAAAATCATAAAAGCGAAATAAAAAAAATTAAACAAATTCATAAACAGTGCATAATAAATGTTTTAAAATTGCAAAATTGTTGTTGGTGATATGTTTGTTATTGAGTGTAACAAGTTCAGAATTAGTATAGTCTTAATATTGTATTGAAATTGTCTGCATAATTATTTATGGATGCAAGAACTGTACTTAAACAATTATCAGTTTTATAAGATGGAAGTACATGTACCTATAATACTATAGAGAACAGCAAAAGAAATGCAAATTTAATTTGCAATGTTTGATTGAATAAAAGTTAACCATATTTTTGCTTACTGGAGGCATGTGCAGAAAAGTGTAAAGCAAGCACAGCATGAGGTTTATGGTTTTATGAATTTTTCATCTAATTTGATTAAACTGGATCTGAACAATCATTTGTGTTTCTTTTGCTGTTCAGTATATTTGAAATAAAAGAAATTTCTGGATGGATTCTTTTCAGTATGATTTAGTAAAAGCTTTCTTTTTTCTTCTCTTAAATTTTTTTTCTCATTCTTTCTGCTACAGAGTACTGCATGCATACATGTATAGGTTTGATTAAAAAAAATGTATGTAGCTCTAAATATAGTGTATAAAAAAGTATGGATGAATGAATATATTTGAATGATTATTGACCTGTTATGCTGGAACTAGAGGTTTTGCATAAAAGAAATTTATGGGTGGATGAAAGATGTGCTAACAATTATTGAACAAATGATAAAATATAGAATTATCATTACATTAAACTGCCTTTTGAGAATAAAATATGGATTTATAGTAAATTGATAATTATACTTGAATGAGAAATTGCATATGTATTAATTGATAAAATCATCACAAGTATTTGATGCTTATTGTAACTAACGAGAATGTTATGTGATTTATTTTATAGTCAATAAATATGAAAAGACTCTTTTTAAAAATACCAGTAAGACCTTTTTTTAATTTATGGATATTTTTCTATAAAATATTGGTTGGTTGGTCAAAATTAATTTGTTAATATTTTTAAAATGATAGATGGATTGATGAGAAAACAAAATTATCCTTAATTGTACATGTGTGTTATTTGTTGTAAGTACTGTATAAAATTTTAAAGTTTATTTGGTTACGTATTGTCAGAAGTAAAAAAAAACAAATTACCATAAATGTTTTAAAATTATTTTTATCGATGTAGCTTGTGGGTGGGAAAATGGTTCCCCCACCATCACCACTTTATCATTTACTAAGCAACATTTTTCAGTATAAAATAATTTTTAGTAACATGTTTTGGTCTTGATGAGGAAAAAACGTTAGCTATTGCCAGAGCCGTATTGTATATTGATTGGGGTATTTTTACATATAGTGGATTTTAGTTTAACAACCCCCTTCCCCCACCCCCACCCCAGCATAAAAAAAATAAACTGGCTATTGGGGTACACATAGTGGAGGGCAGGATAGGTGCATGCTGCCATTTTTTGTTTTATGTTATACAGACACTGTATACCTTTTGAAATTCAGCATACTAAATATTTCCCACATTTTCCCACCTACCATGTCATCTCCAATTTGTTATATTTCTGTATCCACCTGTTAAAAAAATGTGTATTACATAACAAGGTAACCATATACAAGTAACACAAACCTTCACGTACAATACATGGATAAATAACAGATAAACATTCAATAATTGATGAATGTATTGTTTGCCTACAGCGTGTAAGAAAACAGTCAATCTCTGCTAGCAACCATGTTTAACCTGCTTGATCTCAACTCTTAAGCATGGAAACTGCATCGGTTTATTCTTTATATATATAGAAATGATGTTACAAAAGGATAAATATGAATGTATACACATACCTGTACATCATACATATATATACATCATACACATATATACAAATATACACACACTCACATGCATGCATGCATGCACCCACACATAGACACATAATTCATATAAACTATATCCAAATTATTCCACTGATCCACAAAATCCATTTAGGGGGCCCCAATAATATGATGCCCCTGGGGCCCCTTAGATCCACCACTGCAGATGTTTGTTTGTAGAGTGAAATGTTTAGAATGTCAGATAATGGAGTTTTCTTGATTACATTGTCGTGTGGATGCAGAAAAAATGTGTCTGGTTGTTGTCGAGTTATTTGCTATTTTGTTTTTACATTATTAAATTAAGAAAATATTGAATCTCTTAGCAATGAATACAGGAAATGTTCACATTTAATCCATCTTGATGTGTTTCTAAGATGTTTTAAATCATTGCATAATAATTATACCTATCCCCCAGTCCATGAAGAAAATGTGTTTCGTTGCTGATAAAATTAATTTGCTATAATTATAGTTTCTTTGGCTTGGAAGAAAATAGAAAAGTTTTGTTTTATTTAAAGACACCTCTAGAGCACATTGATTTTTATCTTATCATAGGCTATTGGACGTCATACATATGGTCATTCTGACATATGTCTTT
>JAULBS010155039.1:0-11939 GCA_032355785.1 Symmetromphalus regularis | reverse complement strand
ATGTCCAATAGCCGATGATAAGATAAAAATCAATGTGCTCTAGAGGCGTCGTTAAATAAAACAAACTTTACTTTTTTATTTCTAAACACCAGGCCCAGTTGTTCAAGTATTGTTAAGGTAACTATAGGGTTGATGAATATTTATCTTTAAAATATCTTCATAGAAAGTTCAAATATACTTCTGATTTAATTATTTATGGATATCTTAGGCTATAATAATCTAAGTTTCAACATATCTCTTCAATAACTATTAACAGTGATTTATAATATAGTTTTGAAATATTCAACTAACCCACAGTTTGGGCTATTTTCCGTTTCAACCAGTGGTCCACAACTGGTTCAAAGGCCGTGACATGTGCTGTCCTGTCCTGTCTGTGGGATGGTGCATATAAAAGACCCTTGCTGCTTATCAGAAAAGAGTAGCCTATGTTTGTTCTAAATACATATGTCATAAGAACCATATGATTCACGTCCAACAGCCGATGATAAGATAAAAATCTATTGTTTTGAAATATTCAACTAACCCATGGTTAGCTTAACAACTAGGCCCTGTAAATCTTTTTGTTAGTGTGGCAGCAGCGGGTTTCATCTCTTCTACTAACACTAACCTCTGTCCTGGACAAACACCACAGGAATTTGAGCTGTGTGTCTAGGACAGTATGCTTGAACCTTAATTGGATATAAATCAATGAGCATCAGAGTTTTTTAATCAGAACAAAACTGGAAGTCTGAAACATCACTTTGTGAAGGAAGAAGAAGAATTTCTTGTAAAATATACTTTTAAGTAGTAGGATTTTGGGTGGGGGTCATTCAAGTCAGAGAGATAGTTTCGTTGATTATTTGATAAATTTGAAAAGTTTACAAGATGAATTAATGACACGATGTTCTGACGTATTTCAGCTATACCTATAAAAGATGCAGAAGAATATCCCAACATTGCAATAATAGTGACATCGTGTGGAGGACACATCGGCTTCCTCGAGGGCTTCATCCCTCAACACAAGAGTTACATGTACCGCTGGTTCAAGCAGTATGTTGATGCCATTTTCAAACATGGGATTAAGGACATCAACAACGAAGACCAAATCGAAGCCAGTGTTGAATGATGCAGGGGTGAATGTATTATGCAATTTGAAGTCTATAATTAAGGGCTTTTGTGTTAGAAATTATGTTTCACCTCCTGTTTTATATGAAAAATCTTTATGTACAGTCAATCCTAATTATCAGGCATGGATGGAGGATTTCTGAAAGGGTGCAGGCAGGGGTGGGGGATCCAAATGTGATGGATGAACAGGACTGGGGGAAAATGGTTAGAAACCAACTTTCAGGCTAATGTTTGTCATTTCACTAAAACAGACCTTGGCTGTGAACCTGGGGCCCATGCCAACAATGTTTCCAATTGGGCCCCGGCAGCTTTTATGGCCGTCCCTGAATGACACTATAGCAAGAGTTGACTGTACGTAATATTTTTTTATTTTTTTATTAATCTTTACATAATTGTCACCATACGTCATTGTGGTGGTACAAATATATAAAGAATTACAAAACGAGTTATAATTTATAATCAAATATAAGACCGGGAAACAAACTTCGGACCTAACTTTGTGAATCAAGTTATTTGTGATATTTCTTTAAACTTTTGTTAATAATAATCAGACATGTGAATAGTACGCCCATCGGCATATATATGCGCCAGTAAAGTTCACAGTACGCCTCACGGTATATCAACATACTCCAAGCCTTTGTGTCATACAATTTCTGCGGATTGAGGCAACTAATCGGCATCCAAAATACGAAAATTCATTTTCAGGCTTGGAACTTCGCCCTCCAGGACCCCTTATCAGGGCACTGACACTGCACCTTATCAGAGACTAAGAGTACTTTGGATTTGGATTTTAGGGTGAATACTTGCCAGCCACTTTTTCCAATTCCCATGCCCTAATAACATTTAGTAATAAACACAGAACTACATAACCTCATTTATAGTTTGTAAGAATAATAGAATCTATCACCGTTGTGAGGTATAGACAAGGCAATTCCAACCCAAGGGAAAAAATGTGCTTGTCAAGGCCGAGGTTTACCGAGGCCGTTACAAAAACAGTTTCTCCCGTGGGTTGGAATTGACTTGTCTATACCTCACAAACCGTGATTGATTCTTTTTTTTGCCCACTTGTAAAAATTTTTTTTTTTTTTTTAAATGTATTTCCCCCAACATGACGTTACATTGTACTTTTCCTTGTTTTAGTAACGTCATTTGCACTTTTACAAATTATATTGACGTCATATTTAATATAGGCATTTCATTTTATACTTTTTTTTTACTTGTTTAATATTAATTAAAATAAATATACGTTATTATTACTTTACAATTATAATTTAAATTTTTTATTTCAATCTTTGAATATATTTACAGCCAAAAAATCCCAGAACTATGTCTCCTTATAAGTAATTCTGTGATTAGTTTGCCGGAAAGGCGTATGTAGAAATCGTTTAGCCCACAGGTCAGACAGGTTTATCTAGCCCTCGGGTCAGACAGATCTTTCTAGCATCATGCAAAACCTGGATAACCCTGTTCAGTTGGCAAGAATGATATCACTTATTGTCAAGTGTTAGATTCTGTCATAGTATACATTCCCTCATACTATAAACTCATTGAATAAACAGTATGGGAAAACTACAGATATGTTATTCTCAATGGTCGAAATTCATTTTATGGAATGAGAAGCAACCTTTGCTTCTCAAATTTTAATCTGGAGGCAAATGATATAACCTGAGAAGCAGTTCTAGAAATTAGTGTCCAAATTAAAGTCCTTATTACACTTATAGTGTTACAACCTGAGAGGCAGTTCTAGAAATTAGTGTCAAAATTAAAGTCCTTATTACAGTTTTAGTGTAATCTTTTTCAACTCTCACTTAAGACTAACACAGATAAAACGTACTTATATTATTAATCCTGAAAATAAAGAATTCTAGATATTGAAGGAATACACTCAAAATTAAAATGGAAGGCAAAAACTGTTTGTCAAACTGATTATCAGAAAGCATACAGTGCATTTTGAGCAGCTTTTTACTTCCTGTCTCCAGTCAATTTTGAGCCTTGATTTTCAAAGAAAAAAAGATTACTCCCCTAATAGGGCCTTGTGTTGTCTGAAATTTTGAACAGAACCCTTTTTCATCTGTTTTATAACTGGGTATTTATTCATTCAGAATATTTATTTTGCTTAATCATTCTTAACTTATTCCACCCTTATCAGTAGCGGATCCATGGGGGGTGTCCAATTGGTCAGGACCCCCCCCCTCACAAAAACAACATTTTCCAAGTGGAAGGAAGTGAAAATTAACAATTTTTTCCCCATTTCTATTCACTCCTCATTTTTGGACACGCCCACCCGCCTTTTCAAAAATCCACATTTGATCACCCCCCATACCCCTCATTTCAGAATTCCTGCATCCATGCCTGCTTATTTTGTAGAAATTCACGCACATATTTATTTCATTCCAAATTTTGAGTTTTCACTTGTTAAATCCATAATGTATTTAAAATGAAATGCACGTTTGTCTTTGCTGAATGTCTGTGTTTGATATTACAGATATTGTATTATTAATATATTCACTGTTATGAATATACACATATACATGTACTTATAAGTTATAGATACGAGTATGCTCATAGATGTGAGTATACATATACTTGTAGTAAAGACACTGTTGCACTACAGTAAATTAAAAATGCCAGCAATGGTGATAATTCACCGGTAAGCTTGGGCCAAAATTAAATATTTAATTATTTCCCCTCATTCGAACTCTCCAAAATTAATGCAACCCAAAACAACTTATTGCCATTTCGACTGTAATGTGGGTTTTTTCTAATTAAGGGGGGGTGTATGGTGGTAGATCTGGATATTTTAATGACACACAAAAGCCACTTCTCAGATGTCAAACAAAAGAATCATTTCACGAAATTATGCAGTGTATCTTGGCTGACATTTATTATTTCTCATTGATGCCATCTGACAAACTGTTTGTTTACTTCAGTTACAAACATAAAAAATTTTGTCCCAAATAATGTACATTGAATATACAGGCAAAATAAGCATATACACCTTTATCCAGGCATGGAACTTCTCTGCAAAATCGCGGAATTCTGCGAAAATAAAAAAATAAAATAAATTTAATAAATATAAAATAATAATAATATAAAAAAAACTTTTTTTTATTTACTCTATGTGTGAATGCGTGTGGTGTCAGTGCATTAGAAGGCAAAGCAAGAGGAAGTGTCAGGTAGTTTCCACATATGTGCAGTCATCATCGTATTTGCATGGCACATGGGCGTGTAAAAATTATTCTACTTCTCATTGTGAGGGTTGATATCGTTCCACAAAAACCATTTTTTGTCAGTACCATGCCTGTTTATAACATTTTCAAAAAAAATGAAATTACCTTCCTACCTACCTACCCATCCCTTGACTTGTAGGGTCGGGTGAGGGGAAACAAAAAATGTTTTAAGGTTGGCCTTGCTGGCAGAGGGAAATAAAAATTTGATATAATAAAGTTATATTGTTTAATAAATATTGTTCAGCCTTCAAAATTAGCAGAAGTAGTTGGCAAAGTCATTAAAAAAATTGTCAAAATCTCTAAGGGCCGATTTCTCGTCGACAGTTCAACCTCGATTCTTAGTTCAAACTTTGTCCACATGTGTTAAAAGGATGGGCTGAACTGTAGATCATGGCTGAACCGTCAACGAGAAATTGGGCCTTAGTGTCCAAAACCAGTATTAACATTCAGCCTGAATAAAGTTCTGATTACGGTTTCTACTTTAATTTTAGGATATAGTAGTTTACTGCATAACTGATCGACAGGTTCCCTGAATGGAAATTTGCATAACTGGCAGATGAAAAATGAACAGTCATCCATGCAAAATATTGTTATCTGTTATTAGTATCAATAGTTCAAATGAGTACCAGTAAATAATAACACAAAAAAGTTTTTTTTTATTTTTTCATGGTGATTTTTGTGAACTTCACTTTTTGTGCCATTTTGGCTAATACTTGTATATTAATTGCTCGCAGTGTTCAAATCACAGTGTTTTCCTTTTAACATTTTCTGTTACTTTTAGCATTTACAGCAAAGATTTTCCCAAGGGAAAGTTAATGTTGTCAGTAGTAAATCATTTTAAAGGGACTTAATTTTGTTTTGTTTTTTGTAAATGATTTTTATCATAAAGGATTATGTCCCTTTAATATATAAGTATTTATTTAAAAGCAATTTTTTTACAAATGACTGATTTTATTGGTAAACGTATGCCAAAATTTATTGTTGATGTACAAAATGACTTATAAACATGTATTTATATTTTGTATTAACCATTATAAATATGTATTTATATTTTGTATTAACCACCATATATAAAAAAAACGAGACAAAACAAATCCTTTGTCACTACAATGTTTTATCTAGTGCTAGATTTAGAATTGGTGAGGACCTATGGTATATAAAGATTGGAGGCACCTTATTAAAAACTACAGTACACACAAAAGCCACATAAAATTTTACAAGCAAACCCCCCCCCCCAAATTTTTCCTTTTGTGAGGCTGTAATGTGTTTAGCTTATGCCTATGACAGTGTCTAAAGTATAATACACTTTGCCAGAGACCGGCTAGATATTAGGACCCTAGACCAACCTGCCAAACCAATAGGTTAAATCTGGCACTGCTCTTATCACCTACTGTATATGTACAAATAACATGTATTTCACTAGACTATAGTATCTGGTACCATTCCCTACCGTGTTCCTGAAGGCATGTTTTTTTTGTATTCCTTATTTCAGAGAAAAATGTTCCATCCTGAATGTCAAGGTCATGAGTCACAAGCACCAAGTAATTACCCAGAAATAAAACTGCTTTAGATTTAAAAAATCACTTTTTAAAAGTTTTATATGCCAGGGATAGAAACTAACCCGTGCCAGAGGTGAGTAAAAATCGCTGGGGGGAAGTGGAGTGGAGGGGGGGGTGGCAAGTAAATGCTTACTGATTCTAGTCCTCTGGGTCAGTAGATATTTTTCCAATCTTAAAAATTAAAATGGGGGGACTAGTGATTTTATTTGGAGATGAGTAACTTTTTAAAGCTACTAGTCACCCAGGTGAGTGAAAATAATTTCTTAATTTCTACCCCCGTATGCTAATGTTATATGTTAATTGATGTTTACCTAGTCAGCTAACATTGTTTACTCAATGTGCATTGTCTTGCGGGATGGTAGTGTGTCCATCTGTGAAGCTGTTGGTTGCTGGATTGATCCTTCTCAGTGGACCCATTTACAGTTTGGCTATTTTCTGTTCCAACCAGTGGTCCACAACTGGTTCATCAAAGGTTGTGTTATGTACTGTCCTGTCTGTGGGATAGAGCATATAAAAGAGACCTTGCTGCTTATCTGAAAGAGTAGCCTATGTGGCAGAGGCGGGATTCCACTGAAAATAATATGTCAGAATGACCATATGATAGATGTCTAATAGTCAATGATGAGATAAAAATCAATGTGCTCTAGAGGCATCGTTAAATAAAACAAACTAATGTGGTATATTTATTCTCTGAATAACCTGTATTCATAGCTCAGTGGAAAATGCATGCAGTATATCTCGTGAAGCATAAGTTTTACTATTTTTAACAGTACTTTTTTCAGTCAGAATTTTTATAACACCATTTTAAAGTACCTTAGCCCATTTCGTTTTTCATAAAATATTTGACAGTTTATTATCTACTCATTGAAGATATAGTGGTTGTGTAAAAATATGCTGATTATGTTATTTTGTAACTACTATTATAAAGATTATCAAGATTATGGAGATTGTCAGAGTTTTTCATTCTGCTCAGTACCTTTTTGCCATGTAATAATTTATTATTATTATTATTAAAAATAAAGTGTACTTTATGCACAATTTGCTGTGGAAAATGCTGTGTTAACTATTTCTCCACAACATTTATTTTGCTATGGACATTTTGTTAATTGCAGGGATTGTATTGTAATTGCACAAATGCTTGAATTTACGAAGTTTTTAAACACACTCTAAGTCCTTTGATGTTTGAAAGGTAATAAAGAGAATAATAAATGACATCCTGTTTGATACAATTTATATTACATTTGTATTTTCAAAACTGTTTGAAAATAAACTCTTTGCAATATGAATGGTATCCCATGAGATGTTGTTTAATAACTGGGGTATAGCCAGAGAGGGAAAAATGCCGAGACAAACCTAGATGCTGGGAGCTTGAACCATGTGGATAATAAATATCAGTATCTTGGGGAATTTTTTTTTTTTAAATCTGCAGAAATTCCAGATGTGGGCTACACTAGAGAATAACCTTTATATATCACACTTATTTGTACAAAAATATTAGGTATGGATTTAGCTATTGGTTTGGTTGCCCAAAAGGCAAGATTTTTATTTTTTTAGGTCCAATATTAAGGTAGTGCTGTTTGGATGCATCCATGTTTTGTATTATTTAGAACAAACACAGTGTTTTATTTGTTGAATTTTGCTATTTTTATATGTGTTGTTATTTCCAGTAATCTGTTACAAAGCATTTGAAGTATTTTGATGTATTTTTTTCAATTTCAGTTCCACTTAGCTATTTTTGTTTCAGTTGTAATGAAAATTATGCAAATTACATGTACTGATTACAAACTATTTTAAAGGGACTGACCACTGTTTTAGCACAGCCACCATGTTCTTCACGTTTTTTTCATTGTGAGAATTTTCACCAGTTTTAAACATTTCTCAATTATGAGGTCTGCTATCAGGGTAAAATGGGACAAATTCCATACCCTTAAATTTTCTGAGGGTACGACTCTGTACCATCAAATTGTAGGGATAATTTTTTTTAAAGCTTCTTCAAAGAGCCAGAGATAACAGTCAACATCAGTAATCAGTTAGGCTGTTAGTATACAACAATAATCATAGCATACGTCAAAGAGGTCTAGAAGTAATTTCCGAGCCTCTAAAATCAAATATTTTCTGGGGAAGTACCCCCAGACAATCTCACCCCTCCTCGTTCTGCATACCCTCAAATTATTTTCTGGCATAAACCCTGGCTACCTATTTTAGACATTTTTCTTTGTTTATGAGGAGGAGTGGGATGTAGCTCAAAAGGTAGCGTATTCACCTGTGAAGCTGTTGGTCATCTGATAGATCCTTTTCAGCGGACCCATTTGCAGTCTGGGCTATTTTCCGTTCCAACTAGTGGTCCACAACTGGTTCATCAAAGGCCATTGTATGTGCTGTCCTGTCTGTGGAATGGTGTATATAAAAGACTACTTGCAGCTTAATGGAAAGAGTATCCCATGCGGTTGCAGTGAGTTTCTTTAAAAATAGATATGTGAGAATGACCATATGATTGACGTCCAATAGCCGATGATAAGATAAAAGTTAATGTGCTCTAGAGGCATCGTTAAATAAAACAAACTTTACTATGGAATGCCACCAATTTTAGATATTTTCTGCTAGGGGTGCAATATTATCCCAGTATATTGCAATACATGCCGAGTGCAATACATACTGCAATATGGTTTCGTGTATCGCGTTATATCTACCTAATGAGTATCCATCTATAAAACCTATGACCAGGGGCATTGTAGCCTCGGGAAGCAGAAACTGATGGAACGGTTCGAACCAGATCACTACTTTGGACTAGTCGGAGTGCTGTCTAGTAACTAGGCTTACTGAAATAAGCTGGATTAATCATTTTTTGATATCAATTTAAACCTAACACAATTTAAAGCTTAAATTTTCTTTCTTTTTTAATTTTTTTTATTTATTTTCTCAAACTTCAGAAGTGGTAGGAAAGCTTTCTAATGCTGTAGGCAGCTGAAAAGTGAAGAAATGGATAGCCTATCACGTGAAGCGGTAGGGTTGGCAAGTATACAAAGGGAAAACAGCTTCTCAAGTGGATTTTTGGTTCAGATAGTGGCAGTTTTCAAAATGTTTTAATGTTGGAAAATATTTTAATTTTATTAATGGTGTTGTTGTATTTGTGTTATAAAATGTTTTAAATAATTGAAAATCCTATATTTTACCTTGTATTCTTTGAAATTGAAAAATAATAGTTTTTTTTTAGATAATTAGAGCACATAATTATTTAAAATGTTAATGTTTCATTGTTTGTTTTGTTTGTTTGTTTTTAGTCATAAAAAAGATGTGTTCTTATTTACTGTGATTTTACATATTTTATATATACATGTATTTAACAATTTTATTTTCAGTGATATTCATGACAGTTTTATCATTTCTTAATTTGTTAATGATATTGTTAGATGATTTATTAATAATAAAATTTGATTTGCACTAACACGAATATAGTTATTTATATTTTAAAATTTATTTAGATTGTTCCTGGCTCCCCTTCCCCTACCAGAGGAGTCTCCCAGACTAAGGACTTTCTTTATAAATAATGTAATAATTATAAAATTTGGTTTATTCATTCATTTTAGTTTATTTTTTAATTGTCATGTATTTTAATTTTTACGTTGAGGGGCCCCAAACAAGAAGTGCCTCAGGCCTCCAAGGTCTAAATCCGGACCTGCTCTTCAGTACCAGTCCTATATGATTAAGTAAACATATTTAAGACTGGTAGGTACTGGGTTCAATCATAGTCGAGGCTTGGTATTTTTAAACCCAGTATTGGCTCTAAGCCAGGGCGAGTGCTTTTTTAAAACTCACGATGGGTATTTACAAACACCACTTTCACTAACCAGTTGTTAACAGCTGGTATAACAGAAAGTAAAGGTACTGTTGTTTTTCCATGTGAAAAAGTGGTCATAATTGCTTATCTATACAGTCCTGATGCATATCTTTGTTGTGTGTGTGTGTGTATGTGTGTTATAAATGTTATATATCTGATTTCAACACAAACAACAACAAAACATCTGATTCATCTTCATATTTGATTTATTACTTGGTATATCACAAACGAGGGAATTATGAATTGCCCTCATCAAACAAAATTCCACTGTATAAACAACTATTACTGGCTTAACCTGTTGAAACAAATTTTAATTCCACTCGTAGACAATAAAACATTCAGAAGACCGGTTGATTACGAATTATGCCGGAAAATACAAAATATGTTTTAATGCATAGTTCGTAAAACATCCCAGATTTTCCGAATGCTTTGATAATGTGGATACAACAGAAGAATTTCATACTGAAAATGATAAAATATTGTATGTAGTTTGAGCATGTTTGTAATTTATAAACACAGTCGAACGTTAAGTTTCTGAAATCGGAAAAGTTGTTGGGTACCAATCCATTGCGAAAAAAAGTCGATTTATCTGTATAAAGAAAAGAAGAATAAATTATAAATATTAAAATTAAAAGTAGCAAAAAATTAATGAATAAAATTGCTTTAAATATTTGCGCTTGATAATGAACACTTAATATGTTTAAAGTGACTCAAAACACATGTCTAGAATGTTATTGTGAAATTCAAAAGATAGAAACTCAGACATTTTCAACATTTAAGGGAGGGAGTTTCGATTTTAACGACCCTTTCGGGCTCGAGTATACTGTCCAAGAACTCAAACTCAATGTTTTTAAAGAATATCCTTCACAATTTAACAACAACAACATTAAAAAAAAAATAATAATAATTTGCCAATGGCAAAACTACATGTCATTTTATGACTTAATTTAATATAATAATATTAACATAATTTATGTTTAATAATTTTTAAAATGACATTAATACTTTCACCAAAAACATTACTAAAAATGAAGGAATATCACAGATAATAGTTTGTGGTCAATACCAATAGTTACTCATTTTATGTACAAATATACATGCCACTAACTACATTTCAAAGTGAAAACTATGCATACAAACACAACACATACGTAATGTATACGCAATATTAACAGTAATTTGCATATTAAAGGTGCACAATCATTGTTACACGTGTCATATTTTGATATTTTTATATACATTTGTGATAAATAACTAAAAATTAATAGATCCCTACACACATAAACATATTAAGCTCCGCAATATCAAAATTTTAATTAAAGTAATTTGTGTTGTGCGTGAAACAGTGTGAGCTGTTTTTAATGTAATACATTTCAACACAAATATTTTGGAGAACTGCCACTGTAATGTAAATGTAAAAATAATTAAAACATAAAATGAATCAAAATATGTCACTTGTAACTATTAAAGTAGTCCTTTTTTAAGAAATGTAAATCAAGTATCATTTAAATGTTATTTTCTTTTAAATATACACATGATTTTAAAACTTCATTCAATATTTTCTAATGTGTAATAAATGTAATAACAAACACGTAGTTGAATACAGTTAGTATAACAACGGTACAGCTGACAAAACATTTAAAAAACAACAAAAAAACATAAGGCTATCCTTAAAAATATGTTGATTTGCCGTAAGATCTAAATCCAAATTTCTGGGGGTATGTAGGTAGGTAAATATTTTTTTTATTCCCCAAAATAATTCATTGAAGGGTCGAACTCCAGGGTGTCATCAATCCTTTGAGATGCATATACAATACGTTTTGACGCTGAGGGGCCGTTTATTTATATGACGATTGTAACAATCACATTCATATCGTCTTCTGTCAATGCGTCCGGGCAAATATCAGCAGTGACATCCGACCATGTCTTTTGTGTGTCCAGTATTTTCAGGCTGTTATAGGGTGGGGTAAAAAACTGGGTCGCAACATAAAGTTGTAGTTCAGTGGCGTAGCTTCCATTGAGGCAGTGGGACAACTGCCTCACTAGATTTTTTTTGCAGAATTTTTTTTTAATGTAATTAATATTATAAAAGGTCATTAAAATACGAGAAATAAAAACCTTTGTCAAAGTTTGCCTCACTAGAAAAAAGACCCAAGCCACGTGTTGAAAATAAATAACTGAGTCGGGCCTAATTTCGTTGAATCAGTC
>JAULBS010155028.1:0-11939 GCA_032355785.1 Symmetromphalus regularis | reverse complement strand
ACCTAAATGACATTTATTTTATGTTGAAAATATTTATTATATGTTGGAAATATTCAATATATATTGCAGAGATTTAATAAGTTATTTATTTAATACATATTTGGTACATATTTTTATTTATTTATTATATAAACACACATATAAATTAAATATACCGAAAAACATATATTAGAGCTTAAATATTTTTTTTACTCATGGCACCCATTACATACCGTATGTATAACACGAGTCACCAGCCAGTTTTATTATTTGTTCATTTCTAGTAATCTGTGATATAAACTGTTTTGTTTCTCTTTCAGTAGTGAGTAGCCCCTATAGCCGAAAAGATGGTGATGCTAAAATACATCAATGATTTTATTTCACCAATGAAGAGGAATCATTCAAGCATGACATTGGAGTATGAGTTTTCTGTTGTTGAAACGCATTTCGATGAAACAGAATGTGAGATCGAGCAGGTGGCTGTGTTGAAATGTGGAGCCATTATTGTCACTGATATAAAAAATGGTTTCGCAAAAGCATTCTCAGTGGATGGAAAGTATCTGGACAGTGCGGAAAATGTTGGAAGAGTCTTTGGAATTACTGCAACAGGTGACAATACCTTCGTGGTTACAGTTCCTGGGGGAAAAAAGATGGCCTTCTATAAATTATTTCATGATAAACTGCACCTTCAGTGTCTTATCGATACAGATCGAAGGTATTTTGGAATTGGTGTTCTTCCAAATAAAAACTTGATTGCTGGGACTAAGTATGCTTTAAATGTGTTAACTCCAATGGCAAGGAACATTGGGAGTATGACGTCGGAGTTCCAGTTCGAGAACCCATACCATATTCGAGTTACAAAGAATGGAAAAGTGGTCGTTGCAGACTCTGGCAAGAAGTGCATCGTTGTTTTTGATGAAGAAGGATGCATGGAATTCCACGTGCATATAGGCCATAATCGTTTAAGAGGTTTTGACCTCATGGATCGAGTCATCATCTTCGTGAACAAGTTACAGGAAGATATATCAATGATTCACATAGATGAACTTGTCATTACCAACATCAAAGCAGACAAAAATCATTTGATAGAACCATCTGCAATCTGTTTTCTCAAAAATGGTAAAGTTATCATTTGTGAGAAAGAAAGAGTTAAGATTTTCAAAATTGATGATTACGAACTGTTGATAAGAAGAAAGCCTATACAGTCACACGGTTTTAAATCTTGGTTGCAACTGAAGCAGTTTTACCAACTCATTCTATATCTTGAGTTGGTTATAACTTTGTTACTAATTGTGTATATTGTATGTTATTCTTAATAACAACGTACTGACATAAAATGTTAAAATAATGTTATATCCTTTTTTCGGTCATATGCTACACCAGTAGTCTTACTGTCTTGTCTTAGGTTGTAAGATAAAAGGTGCCTTTCTTTTCAAGCTCTCCTGTGTCGCCATATAGCTTAAATTATCTCAATGATCTGCATGAAGATTAAGAACTAATTATAATAGGGAAATTGATCCAAGGCTCACAATCACACCCGGATTATTGATCTTATACGGCCAAATCTTGATTGAACGCAGAAGAAGAAGGTTCAAGGCTCGAAGTTGCTACCAACGCAATTAGGTAGTGACAAATGTGACAATAAATTTACCTATACGCTTAGAAAAACTGCTTTAGTCACAATGTGTGATTCCAACTTTTACAGTTATAATATGGCGTAACCAGAAAATGAGCAATGCACCCCACCCCATTCCTACCCCCAAAATAGTTATATATAACATCTTTTTTTCTTCACCATCTTTTATATTTGGCTGTCTTGCACCCCTATGTGTCTTTTGTGCAGTTGCCCCACCCCCATCCCCAATATAAAATAACCCATCCCCAGTATAAAATACTGGTTACGCCAATGTGAGTTTTCTTTATCCTGTAGGCATCGCACATTGTCAAAAGCATTCAATCGCATTCGGAACATCTTGGCCAATAAATTCTGTCGATCGGAAAAACGCGTTCATAAACTTAATAAAGGTTTATTGTAAGCGACATGTTCAGGAGGGCGAGTGTGATAGAAGACTACAGTAACCAGACAAATTCTTCGCATGCACCCACTATTCTGAACATGCCAAACGTTCCGATTGATATGGAATTCCTATACCATGGTTCAGGTACAACGTCTTGCGTGCTATAAAAGCGAGATCTAGTATCACAAATGCATGTAAATTTCATTCGTAATCAATATTTAGAGTACAAAGCTCCTTAAATTCCGTAGGAATGTGCCTTTAATACAGCGAATTATAGTCTACGTCTTGACTTCTGTGTTTTCTTTGATGTACACAGTAGCGGAAGAACATACAAGATAAAAATAGTTATTTATCATTTGCAAAGATATTTTCACGATCTAGAAGAGAGGGGGAATATTAAGTTGTCTCGCCAGCAGAAAATTAAAGGGGGGCGTAACACTACCCCCATCTCTCCCAAAAAAAAACAAAAAAAATACCCACACGGCCATACTCAGAATGGTGATTACTCTAATGTTAGTATTACTATTATTTTATTACATTTGGTTTGGTAATGAACTTCATTATTATTAGAAAATATAAATTAAAAGAAGACAATACCTTTAATATGTTTCTGTTTTATTTTGTTAATATCGGTATGCTCAAATGTGAGGAAAACAACAGTAATATTAAACTATTGGGAGCGGGATGTAGCTCAAATGGTAGCCTGTGAAGCTGTCGGTCGTCGGATCGATCCTTCTCAGTGGACCCATTTGCAGTTTGGGCTATATTCCGTTCCAACCAATGGTCCACAACTGGTTCATCAAAGGCCATGATATGTGCTCTCCTGTCTGTGGGACAGTGCCTATAAAAGACCCCTTGCTGCTTATCGAAAAGAGTAGCCAAAATGGCGGCAGCGGGTTTCCTCTAAAAAACATGTCAGAATGACCATATGATTGACGTCCAATAGCCGATGATAAGATATGTGCTCTAGAGGCGTCATGAAATAAAACAAACTTTATATAACTGCCAGAGTGACACAAAGAAATGCTGATATTATCTCAGTGGGAAAATAACAACAAATATGTTGAATTAATATTTTCTTTCAGCATTTGCGATTCAGGCCATCTTCATGGTTGCCGCTGGTTACTTGATGAGCCCAGTCGCTGGGATGACATGCCTGACTATTGCGGTGGGTATTGGTGGATTTGCTTGGTCAGGTTTCAGTGTGAACCATCTTGACATTGCTCCACAGTACGCCAGCATTCTGATGGGTTTGTCCAACACGTTCGCCACCATTCCTGGCATCATCAGCCCCAGTCTGACCGGAGCTATTGTCAGAGATAAGGTTGGTTGATTTAATAGTGTAAAATGTTTATAAAGACTGAGTCTGAGTGCTTGCTGTTTATATATATTTTCATACTTATATTCAATTACAGTTCAAGCACACTGTCTTGGGCACATATCTTAGCTTCTTGTACACTCTGTCAAGGATAGAGTTAATGTTAGTAGGAGAGATGAAACCAGATGCCACCACATTAATGCGACTAATCTTACTGATAATCAGCAGAGAATCTTTTATATGCAGTTGAATAAAATACATTTTTCAGATTTTTCCATAATCCTGAATTCTAGCATAGTTTCATGTTTTCAGAATGCAGTACTTTACCTCTGCCAAGGTACAGTGTATTTGATTGGTTAATTTCATCTGTTTTAAGGTACAGTGTATTTGATTGGTTAATTTCATCTCTTTTAAGGTACAGAGTATTTGATTGGTTAATTTCATCTCTTTTAAGGTACAGAGTATTTGATTGGTTAATTTTTTTGATTGCAGTCTGATGCTGGCGAATGGCAGATCGTGTTTTATCTTGCTGCTGCTATCTACACTGGAGGTGCTATCATATATGGTATCCTTGCATCTGGAGTCAAGCAGAAATGGGCTGAGATGCCCATGGGTTACATGCCACACATTGATGAGGACCCTGAACAGGAATAGAGTTATGTACCCTGCCATAAATGTTGGAAAAGAGATTGAGAATAGTTACCTATCCTGTCTGAAAAGTTGGAACAAAAATGCAGAAGTTACCTCCCCTGTCTCAAAAATTGTAAGAAAGATTAGGTTGGAACAGAATAGAGTTATCTACCCTGCCATAAATGTTGGAACCAACTAAGAATAGTTACCTATCCTGTCGGAAAAGTTGGAACAAAAATGCTGAAGTTACCTCCCATGTCTCAAAAATTGTAAGAAAGGTTATGTTGGAACAGAATAGAGTTATGTACCCTGCCATAAATGTTGGAAAAGAGATTGAGAATAGTTACCTATCCTGTCTGAAAGTTGGAATAAAGATGCAGAGGTTACCTCCCCTGTCAGGTTTGGGACAAAGATAGTTACCTCCCCTTTCAGGTTTGGGACAAAGATAAAGTTACCTCCCCTGCCTCAAAACATTGTAACAAGGATGAAGAATAGTTACATCCCTGCAGGGTAGGTTGGAACATAATAGTTTTACCTTCTCTGTCAGAAAGGTTTGGAACAAAGATAACAAAGTTACCTCTCCTGTCTCAAAAATTATAAGAAAGATGATGAATAGTTATCTCCCCACATTATTGGTTAGAACAGAATAGTTATCTCCCTTTCCTAAAACGTTTGGAACAAAGATAATGAATAGTTACCTCCCTGCACAAAAGGTTAGAACAGAAGAATAGTTGCCTTCCTTGCCTTTAACAAATAGAAGAGGTTTGGAGGTCAGGTCAGGTCAGGTCAAGATTTTGAAACGTGCCCCCATCCATGATGGTTCGGGCATGCCCACCCCCCTGGGCCCCATGTCCTAAGACAAGGGCACCGGGTCCGGGGGAGAAAATCGTTTGGAACAAAAATGATTGAATACCTCCCTGTGTGAAAAGTGGGAACAGAAAGATGATAGTTACCTCCCCTGTTAAAACAAAGATGGTGGGATTCAGCTTCATAATCATTTGGGATTTGAGAAGACTCACCAGGGGCATAGCAGTAAATGTAAACGTTGTATATGAGTATGTTGACTAATATTGTAGTGACCCTCTGGATTATTGCTTGTTCCAGCTGGTGGCCTACAACTGATTTGTCAAAAACTGTTGTTTGTGTTGCTTTGTTTTGTAAAACTGTCCCATCAGTATTCCTCTGTAGACCCTGTGTCAATAAAAGAGGGTCTGTACCATTTTATATTAGTGAATGCCAACTGCATCACAAGTACTAATCAAGGCCATAGGAACTACTTTGGGTATTGGGTGGGGGTGGTTACTGACAGACATCTTTGAAAGTGGGGGGGGGGCACTATAACATATTTTGGTTACAATGGAAAATATTAATATGTAAAAAAAAGAAAGAAGGCCCAAAAGTGGGAGTCCTGCTATAGTCACAATGGTTAAGGGCGGATCCAGGAATTTTCAAAAGGGTTCGAAACAACAATTTTTAAAAGGAGCCGAGTTAAGATAATAACATTTTTTTTAATGGAAATGTGCTGCGAATTCTCAGAACCCGTCTTGATCCGCGCCTGATGTTTAATAACAAGGTGTTATTTTCTGTGACGTGTGTAGTGACTATGTTTAGTAACTAGGCGGTTAACGGCTGAGTGTGCGCCAGCTGTATGTATCGTGTTGCTACAGAAACAAGCGAGTTCAGTTTAAGGCTGGACTCCCGATTGATTTGTTCTGGAGTAAGTCAATCGATATTCTATCGACTTCACTGATCTGTTCTAGAACTATGTTAACAATCCGTCTCGATCTGCACCGCTGGTTCAAACATTAGTTCGCTTCACTAGACAGTTAAAGCTACTGACCCTATTAAATCAATTAAATAAGGCCTGTAACTGTCAAAAAAGGCTTTGGCCCAGAACCCCACAAGGAGCCCGCAGCCAAGTGCCCTTTTAAAACCAAAAAGAACCCCCTTCAAAAATCATGGCTACGGGCTTATGCATATCACAGATATAAATACTGATATATCTAACCTCTGAAATACTTAAATTAAACAAAATAACAGCCTGTTGATAGTGTTTGATATAACAGGAAGTACCATGACAACTCTAATTTCGCACAAAAATTGCCAAGCGAATTTTACATGCATTCCTTAAATGTTTCAAGCACAAGCAGTGCCAGATTTAAACTTGGTTAGGCCCTAAACTAAATAAAACTTTGAGGCCCAGTAGCGGATCCAGAGGGGGTTCCAGACCCCCCTTTTCTAGATTATCTTTTTTAATATATATATATTCCGAGTGAAAGGAAGTGAAAATTAACCACTTTCCCCCAGTCTCACTCATCCATCAGATTTGGACCCCCCTTTCAGAAAACCTGTATCCGCGCCTGGGGACCCTTGTTAAAAACTACAGTACACACAAAAGCAACATAAAATTTACAAGCAAAACAAAACCCACAAAAAAACAAAACACTGAAATTTTGTGAGGCCCCTGCGGACTGTCATTTGTGAAGCCCTAATCTTCAGCCTGCAAAGCTTGGAGTACAACTGTAACAAGGGTACTTTGAACAGTGGTATCACATGAAATAAAATTGCATCCATTTTCTGCAAGTAGTTCGTGACACAACCACTCACATATGTCGTCAGTGGCATGCCTAGCAGTATTAAATAGTTTTGAATTCCAGACTGTAAATAAACATCAATGATTTGTCATAAATGCTTGAATTTGTCAAAATGATATGTGATTTAAACAACGAACATCCATTGTTGATTGAAACTCAGTTTTGCTCTACTTTGGACTATAAACGGAACTACTTTATTAACCCCTCCTCACCCACCCCGACCCCGAGCGATGAAGATAAAAACTTTAATGCATATTACATTCCAATTTATTGTTTACGAATAGAATGCAAAAACATACAAACTTTAAATATTCAAATATAACAGTGCATAAAATATATCACAAGGAAAATGATTGTTTGCTCTTTAATTGTAAATAAACTTAGTTTGTTTAACTGGTTTATCAAAGGCCGTGGTATGTGATGTACTGTCTGTGGGACGGTGCATATAAAAGATCCCTTGCTGCTTATCGGAAGTAGCTTATGTGGCGGCTGCGGGTTTCCTCTAAAGACATATGTCAGAATGACCATATGATTGACGTCCAATAGCCGATGATAAGATAAAAATCAATGTACCCTAGAGGCGTCGTTAAATAAAACAAACTTTTTTTCTTTTTTTAAAATAAACTTATAAAACATAACACTGTATCAGCACAAGCTGGCTGCTGGTTTTGCATAATAAATATAAAAAAATTCTTGAGACGACATATGAGGTGTGATGTATTGGTATATTCCCGATATTCTATTTTGAAAGAAAACAATGCGGTTCTGCAGCTGTTCCAGTTCCAGTTTGATTTTTGAAACATGTCCACATCCATTTGGTTCGGACATGTCCACCACGGGATCAATGTCATAAGACCGAAAGAGAAAAGAGAGAAAAGAAGGGTTCTGCAGCAGGGCAGGTCAGAGCAGGGTAGGGCAAGATTTTGAAACGTGCCCCCGTCCATGTTGGTTCGGGCACGCCGCCCCCACCCCACTCCGGGCTAGGGCACCTGGTCCGGGAGAAAAGAAAAGAAAAAAAGGGAGAAAAGAAGAATTTTTGTGGAGAAAGATAAACTGCTTTATTAGAAAATGGGGACTTAAAAATTGGATTTAAATAAGCAGCAGTCAGCGTTATAGATCTTATAACTCTGTACGTGTGATTACGCGCAATCAACGCGCCCACCAAAACAGGACATCCCATGAAACCTACCAATTTGTTTAGAGATTTTAATCTGGAAACATTTTCACGTTTGTTTGATGACAATAAAGTAGAAATCGATGAAAATTTGATTAATTGTTATCAAAATATGTTGCCTCTGCAGCGCCACTTCCACAATCATAAGGACAGTGAATACAACATAAATATCTGTCACATCGGTTTTATCTATACCTGGTAACATTGACAAACTTTGCCAATGTTAAATTTATCATCACATGGAATTTTCACACACTCAAAATTTGATAACTAATTTCAACATCGGTAAATTTAGCCTGTAGTCATTTTATAGAATGGTGCCCACTCACAAATTTATAGTTAAATATTCATACACCAACCGGCTCACTACTTTATTCCATACAAAATAGATCATATCCAGTGTTTATATTATCGCTCGCATTTATTAATGAAATACCGTAACTGTTTATTTATGTTGCATTATAAATGCGTCTAGGTGGTATTGACATTTAATGCAATACTGGTAAAGAATCTGTATCAATGTATGTATTGATTATCTCATTCGGCTATTGACGGAAAAAGCCGAACCACCACAAGGATGGAGATTGTCATGCTGTGTATGAATTTCGTGTTAAATCGTAAAGTGTTTTGTTTTTTTCTTTCCTTTTCTTGTTGATTATTATTATTATTTTATTTTATTTTTGTTGAAAGAACCTTGTTAACGACATTCATACAGTGTGTAAAGCGGTTTTGCACTTCAAACTTCCTCTAACGTAAAAAATTATCATGTTCAATTCTTAAATTAAATGTTTGGCTCACTTTTTACTTTGATACGTACGAGATGCTAATGAATATGCCACGGTGGTTATTCTAAACAACAAATTATAAAACGCGGCGGATCCAGAAAATCCATTTTGGATGGGGCCCCAATAATATGGTGCTGATTCAAACGTAAAATAAATAATAAAAATATTTTTTTTTAATGTTATTTAAATCGCAAAATTCTGGGGAGACGGGACCGCCATTGATAAGTAATGAGAACTATTAGCCTTCCACTTTGGCCACTAATTTTTATTTTCTTCTCATTATAATTTGGTCGTGTGTATCTTTAAACCCTTCCTAATGTTAATTTTTTTTAAAGAACATTTTGACCCCTTACAAAATTTCCGTATCCAACCCTGTCAACCACCCCAACCCTCCCCTCCCCCCCCCCCCGAAAACAACTAAAAATAACTAGGACAAGTGTTTATATATATTAATGGTTTATATATATTAATGGATGGATGTCAAAAACCGTGTTGTCATTGGTCGATGAAAATAACAATAAAAGAGATGTACTGAATTTAATCTACAGTCAAACCTTTTTAATGCGGCCACCTGTATGAAGAAGCCATCTGTTTTAAAGGGTCACTTATTTTTCACTTGTCAGTTAATTTAGCACAAAATGGCCTGTATAACAAGATAGTACACACAGTGTTTTGATATGCACCAGCAGTTGTACTGGAGTAGGATCTGGAAACGAAAAATCAACAAATATATATATGTATACATGTATATATATATATATATATATATATATTCATTGTATGTGTGTGTGTGTGTGTGTGAATGTGTGTGTGGGTGCGAATCAAATATGTTTTTCTCACAAATATTTATATTATCCGAGTACGATAAACAAAATGGCGGGCGCCAACGCACATGTTGTCTAAAATATAATTTTACAGATTGTCTGTCTGTAGAATCAAAACACAGTGTCCCTGAGTGAGTATCAAAAGACAACATAAACGATCGCAAGTCAATAGAATAGTGCCGACAGTATGCAAGAGAAATGCAGTTCAGACCATTTTCTGCTTGGATGGTACTCTATCATGGCGGCTGTACGGAAATAGTCAACAGATATATCCAGGTTAAAGGTTACGCTGCACATGCCGACTGGTTCTGTACCGATCATCTATTGACACTTCTAATGGATAAGAAACGCAAAATCAGGGGCGGATCCAGAGGTTCTAATGATAGTTTAAAGATTGTAAATCGGTTGGGGTGGGGATAGGTAAATTTCGACCAAATTATAATGGAAAAAGATAAGTAGGCGAAGGGTATGGCCGAACATCCCCACGACCCAACCCTGGATCCGCTTATGTAAGGAACAAGGGCAGATCCAGCGAACAATGGGTTGGATTCAGGAATTATTAAAAAAGGGAATATTGAAAAGGGAGTCGAAAGTTAATAAAGATCAAATTATGATGAAAAAGGTAATGGTGGGTAAGGCGTGACTGGATCGCATATACCCCTACCCCCCAAAAAACATGCTCGGGAGAATTGAAAGAATGTGTCCATCCCTTCTCTCATTCCCGCTCTCGCCAATATCTGCATAGGCATCTCTGTGAACATTTACCTATGTCCCCCCCATCGGCAGTTGACCCTCTGGATCCGCCCCATGAAGATCTAATTTAACGTATGTTGTTGTATCTCGCTTGTAAACATCATATGTAGACTGGCAATCTGGGGAAACAGTTATCTGACCGCTGTTATCACGGGAATGTTCCTTGTTTCATGAACTTACCTCATGAACTTTTAAATACCTTCATGGGGCCATAGTTAACCAGGGGTGGGGGTCAGAGAGGGGACAAGCATGTTCTATAATGGATCAGCTTCGGTTTCAAGACGTTACAGTTAACAATACGTTAGTTAACGTACCGTTTAATTGGTGGCGTCTGACAATATTGAGTTTTATAGTTCATAAAGTATCATTAGATAGTTGATGTCACGACTGGAAGGTCATGTTTATGCTATCAATAATTTATTCCAAACATTTACATGTATCAGTTTATTCTTTCATTAATAAAACATACATGCAAAGATTTTGGATCCGCTACTGGTTATTGTATTTTTCCAGAGTTCTGATTTGTCATTATGTTATTTTTATTAAAGGTGCATTATCATAGTTGCAGTTGTCGGTTAGTTGTACTTATTTTCGTGTTTATATCCAGTTAAGGTTCAAGCACGCTGTCCTGGACACACTACTCTGCATCTTGTACTGTCTGTCCAGGACAGAGGTTAGTGTTGGTAGGAGAGATAAAACCCGCTATCGCTACTTTAATATGGCTACTCTTATCATTAAGCAACTAGGGATATTTTACATCACTATCTCACTGACAGGATGGCAGAAATTACGGACCACTGGCTGTAAGTGGTTTATACCTACCCACTAAGCCTTGCGTAGCACTCAATTTAGGCAGCAATGGATATTTTACATGCACTATCTCACTGACAGGATGGCAGAAATTACGGACTTTGATAAACCAGTTGTGGACCACTGGTTGTAAGTGGCTTATACATACCCATTGTACCATAAATACCACGTGGCACTCACTTTATGTTGAAGCTGGTACTGAGATTAAAAATCCCATGCCTCGACCGTGATTTGAACCCAGCACTTAGTAGCCGTGTGCCAGAGATTAACAACTGCATTATCGAGTGTGGTAATTTGATTGTTTTTTATATACATTTTTAATAAACAACGGCAAATTAATCAATCCCATTTAAACGTAATGCTGAAATTAATTATACAATTTCAAATGTGTAATATTGCGTTTTATTATTGTAGTGGTGTGCAACAATATTATTATGACGCAGTAGCGGATCCAGGTGATGTCCCCCCTCTTCTCGTATTAAAAAAAAACATTTTCCGAGTGGAAGGACTTTAAAATTTACCTTTTTCCCCCCAGTCCTATTCACTCATGACATTTTGACACCCCCCTTTCAGAAATCCTGCATCCGCGCCTAATGACGGGTCTTCCACCGTATTATTTCGGCCCCCACGGTCACATTTTGTGATTTTAAGTTTACTAGTTGATTGCTTTAATTTATATGAATTGTTGTTTGAATTGAATTAATGGTGTACTCTATTTGTCAACATAAATATTTTTAAGGCTTCACCAACTCTTGTATGCATTATGAAATTAGTTTTATAGATAGTAATTTCTTCTGTTAATGTAAGTAAGGGTATTCTCATTTACAGGCAACACATTTCAACAAAAATACTTTTTGAAGGAGCGTCATCTTGTGCAACTATAACAGTATCCCTTTAAGTAAGAATCATTTATATGTTTTCCCGCGAACAGGACAGTACAGGCCACGGCCTAATACATCAGTCCTGGAAAACTGGAAGAAGCTAGATCCCGAGCATCTCAGTTGGTGTCATGGCGTCTGTTTATTTATTCTAACCCTAACTCCGGTTAGGGTTA
>JAULBS010155017.1:0-11940 GCA_032355785.1 Symmetromphalus regularis | reverse complement strand
ATAAATATCATATTTGCAAAAAAATATTTATTAAAGCAAAAACGATGAACAAGATACGAATATTACCGGAAATGGCCAAAATGTTTCGAATGTTAAAAAGGACAGAGTTACCCCTCTTTGTAATGCTGTCGTCTGATAAGACTTATCAATGCTGTGCAATATGGTCGATTTTAATATACGAGGTAATGAGGAATATTTTAAATCATTATTTAACAAATTAATGAAAATAATTGGAACATAGGACTTTTTTACTATTTCCAAAACTCTAGTCCTTTTTCGCCTAGGTACATGCAAACTAAAGTAATCGACAAAAATCTGTGTTCCAAGTAGCGTAAACAGACTATAGACGAGTGTGATTCAAGGTATGGATTTAACTCGTCGATGCCATTTTCACTCACTATAGGCGACCATAAAATGTGCCCGATGCAGGGTTTCACGTTTAAGGCGCGTGATCGCGCCCCAACACGCCCTGTAGATTTCGACCAAGGAGCGTGAATAATTGCGCTCCAAAAATACCATCGAGTTCGGTAATTCTTGGTTTTTGCGAAAATATCCGAATATAATTAGAATAAATCACATAAAAAAAACTTTATCATTTTAAATTATCACGAATATTATAAATAAATCGACCCAAAATATGTAATAAATCTCCAACTCGCATAATTGACGGAGAATTAGAAGAAGAAAAAAAAGTGATCACTAGCTACAGATGACAATAAAATGTGCCCAGTGTCGTTTTCACTGGCTACAGATGACCATAAAATGCGCCCAATGTCGTTTTCACTCACTATAGGCGACCTAAAAATGCACCTCTTTGATGCAGAGAAAAAATACCACTAATCTAACTTGTAAAATACCACTAATCTACCTTGTAAAATCTGAACTGCGGCTGTGGATCACCAGTGGCCTCACATCGCATCTCAAAGCGATCTCCAGCGATTGGGTTCGATATGGTGGGACCACGCACCATCATGGGAGGAACTGCAAAGGGAAAAAGAATACATGTATACTTGGCTCAACAAATTATGGGGCACTCACATTAAGGCCCAGTTTCTCGTTGACGGTTCAACCACGATCTTCAGTTAAACCCATTCTTATAACACGTGTGGATGCAGTTTAAACTAAGAATTGAGGTTGAACTGTCGATGAGCATTCGGCCCTTAGAAAAGGTAATTTCTGAGCACCTCAAAAGTATAGGCAAGTGATGTAAAAACTTTTAAAACAATACACAGGGCCAATTTATGCCACTTACAATTGGTTTAACAAAGGCCGTGGTATGTGCTATCTTGTCTATGGGATGGTGCATATATAAAAGCCCTTGCTGGTTATCGATAAGAGTAGTCGCATTAGTGTGGCGGCAGCAGGTTTCGTCTCTCCTACTAACCTCTGTCCTAGATAGACAGCACAGGAAGCTGAGTTGTGTGTCTAGGACAGCGTGCTTGAAACAATTGGATATAAGCACGAAAATAAATACAACCAATATAGGTAACGCAACTTGCCCGAGTGCAAATATAACAATTTTTTTTTTTCATTTTTAACACCATATTATACTGAAACCCAGGGTTTAAACTAGATGACACATGACCACAACACACGGTAACAAAATAACGATAATAATAATAATATTTAATCAACATACATTAGTTATTTTATGGGTTTTTTTTAAAAAATTTCCTTTCATAACGTATGAAGGAAAGTGATTTTAAAGTACCCACTAAACCTGATATTTGTCAAATTAATTTAGTAGTCAAAGTCAAACCTCTTTAAACACAGTTTGAACTATGAAACAATGTGGGCACTCATAATTAGAAAATATTTTTCAGATTTTCTCAGAGAAAAATATTATACGTTGTTTTAACAAAGCATTTCATTGGATCAAAGTCACTAAAATTAGAAAAAGTTCAACATAACATCTATAATGTTATAGGATAGCATTTATCTAAACTGTTGCACAAGTAAAAGTTTAAAGAATAGAACAATTAAAATTATCTAGGTAATAAATAGAATATCCAACTCGTTACCATTTATTTTGAACCTTTTGTCAAGACTAAAAAAATTATTTAAGAATAATCCTAGTCATTTTTCATTACATACTTCTAACTTTGACTGTAATCTTGTGTTCCACAGTCTGTCCCATCGACTTGACTCTGACCAAGCAGATGTACATTCCATTATCCGCTGCTGTGATGTTTGTGATTCGCATTCCTTTCAAACCAGTATTCACTGGAACATATCGGCTACCTGTCAAACACAAACAAAACACACTGAATATTAACACTAAATTTCCATTATCTATTGCTGTAATATTATTAATACATAATCCTTATAATTACTGGCCTAGGACAATATCGGCCACCTGTCAAACATTAATAAAATACACTGAATATTCAACACTAAATTTCCATTAATTGTTGCTGTGATATTAGTAATACATTATCCTTTCAAACACATATTCACTAGAACATATTGGCCACCTGTCAAACACAAACAAAATACACTGAATATTCAACACTAAATTTCCATTATCAGTTGCTGTGATATTAGTAATACATTATCCTTTCAAACACATATTCAGTGGAACATACTGGCCACCTGTCAAACACAAACCAAATACACTGAATAGTCAACACTAAATTTCCATTATCAGTTGCTGTGATATTAGTAATACATTATCCTTTCAAACACATATTCACTGGAACATATCGGCCACCTGTCAAACATTAAGAAAATACACTGATTAACACTAAATTTCCATTATCTGTTTCTGTAATGTTAGTAATTAATACATTATCCTTTCAAACACATATTCACTGAAACATATCGGCCACCTGTCAAACATTAAGAAAATACACTGATTAACACTCCATTATCTGACACTGTAATATAATCAGGGGTCGAACTTCTGTGTTTGGGGATGGAGGGAGGGGGGAGGGGCACAGCGATTATTGCCTTGGGTTTCCAGGAATCAAGAGGGCAACAAGGCAATTTTGAGGACACATCAGGGACACAATGGCAAATGTGAGTTTCCTATGGAACATTATAGCTGAAACCTGAAATATCTCTGTTGTCTTGTCAACTAACTAAAACCGGAGTTTTACAGGGGGCTTTTAAAAAAATTGTTATCTCCAGTTTATATTTTATTATTTGGCAGACCATTCAAAATTTAAATCACTTCTTGTCATCAAAATTCTAAATTTTTATTATTAAAGACCCCCATTTTAAAACTAAAGCAGTTTAATAACCACCAAAACATCCACACCCCTTCTCCCTATTCCCCACTTTTCTCCCCAGACCCAGTGTACTTGTCTAAAAACACTGGGCAAGCGTGCCCGAACCAAACTGGACGTGGGCATGGTTCAAAAATACTCGAAGCAAAACGAACTAACTAACTGATGGCCAACCATGAGTTGCTTCATAAAAGGACACCAAGGCAAGCAGGAAAAAGGGCATGGCAATATTTGCCTTCATTGGAAGTGAAAGTGAGAGGACATTGCGGCAAAGGGACAAGGGAGTGCGGCAAAGGGACATGGGATCATGGCAAATGCCTTGGTGAAATTCAACCCCTGAATATTTTTTAAACATTAATCTATTTTCACATACTTCATTTCTGTATTTATGACTCCTCAACGGAGTTGCATTTAGTTTTATTCTAAAAAAGCAGGTCTTATTAAAAGGCATAGTCCCACAGAATTTAAGGGGCTTTGTGGTCTAAATATTGATTACGAATGAAACGTACATGCATTTAAGAGGCTTTGTGGTCTAAATATTGATTACGAATGAAACGTACATGCATTTAAGAGGCTTTGTGGTCTAAATATTGATTATGAATGAAACATACATACATTTGTTATACTAGAAAATTTTCAGTTTCACGTAAGACATTTTAACTGAACCATGGTATAAGGAATTCCATGTCGAGTCGATCAATTTATTTCACATTTAAAAATGTCAAGAACGGAACTCCTTGTGGAATGAAATAAGTTGGTACGAAATATTTCTGCAGGTCAAGGGTCGGTGGGCGTATGTGTTTAAAATCTTACCTAGAGGAATTTCGCTGTAGTTGCCAAACAACCACATAATGGTCGGCTGCGGGTCTGCAGTTGCATTGCACTGTATCAGAGCATTGGTGTAAATATTGGGTCTTTGCTTTGTAGGTGACGTTATAGTTATCCCACCTGAAAATAATATAAAAGCAATTCATTAACTCTTTCATCCCTATAGGCCACTTTTGCGGTTCAAGAAATATACTCCGTTCAATCAAAAGCCAGCTATATTGGTTTGTTATACCTGTTTGTATTTGGTGCCATTTTTCATGAACATGGTCTTGTTGCTCTTCCGGTAAAAAACACAATTGTAATCAAACCAAAAAAACATAATGAACGATAATTCTCACTACCTGTATTGACCTGTTCATATTAAAATAAGTAGATATTTAAAATTTGTATGCTATTTGTATAAATACAATTATGCAGTCTTATTTTAACATTCAGTAGTGTAAATAATTCATTTTAGCAACGATGTTTCGATGTAACTATATGTTGATAAAGCATATATTCTTTTAAAGTTACACCTGTTCTTACCTGTAGAACACCTGTAAAACAAACATTTTTAGAAAAACTATATTAGATTAACCTAGCCCATTTATTACACTTTCAGAAAATCTTTACTTTGTATATCATTTTGTTGCTAATTGTTGATAAAAATACACTTCTACGATACTACTCAATTGTCTAAATATGTTCAGGGTTAGGGAACTTTACACATGTATGTATTACCATAGGGATGAAAGAGTTAAGAGAAGTTACATACTCATCCCAATTGAAAATAATATAACAGTAAAACTAAAATTTATACAAACATAAAAACTGCATACTTGAACGAAAAGGAATTTTTGTTAATGACATTATACATGTAGTATGCTCTAGGGCAAAAAATTCAATTCCGCAACTAGGATTTGAACTGAGTACCTGCTGTAGCTGGTAACAATCCTCTGTTGGTGTACATGTAATTCAGTTAGTGTTAATTTTTATTTATTTATTACCTTTTTTAAAATAATTAATCAGGGGTCCCAGTGAGAAAAAGGAAAAAATCTCAGAAAAACTAGTGGGGTCCTCTTCCCAGAAATGTTCCACAGGCTGGACTACCAGAAAGTGAGAAGTCCACACACATGAACCAGTCAAAATGGCGTCAGTCTAGTATTACAGATGAGATCTGATGCGATATCGGTCAAATCTCATCCGTTTGTCGTCTGCTCAAGTTTTTGCATGAGTTTGAATTTTTTTTTTTCTGACTGGATTTTTTCTCTTGCTGAAGTGGTAATTCAGTTTTCACTGAAATCAGTTATTTCGCTGATGATTAAGGCTGATTTGACTTTTTCTCCTTCAGGATCAATGTTAAATGGTGATTCAGTCTGATTGGACTTGTTCTTCCCCAATACCCAAAATGCAGTCTTTATAATTTTCAAAAATACGCATCTTGAATTCATACGTCTCAAAAATATGTTTACAAATGGGTGCATGAACTTGCCAACATATGAGTTTATAAAAGGATGCAGCATTTGAATTCATGAGTAAAATATGAATATACTGCTTTACATAGATGTCAACATCTCAGGAATCTTAACACGTTCGCTGCCGATTACGAGTATACTCAAATTTATGGTTTTCATATTTTAGCTAGTACGAGTATACACAATTTATGGTTTTCATATTTGAGCTAGTACAAGTATACTCATATTCATGGTTTTCATATTTTAGCCAGTACGAGTATACTCATATTTATGGTTTTCATATTTTAGCTAGTACGAGTATACTCATATTTATGGTTTTCATATTTTAGCCAGTACGAGTATACCCATATTTATGGTTTTCATATTTTAGCTAGTACTAGTATACTCATATTTATGGTTTTCATATTTTAGCTAGTACAAGTGTACCCATATTTGTTTTTCATATTTGAGCTAGTATGAGTATATCAATATTTATGGTTTTCATATTTTAGCTAGTACGAGTACTCATATTTATGGTTTTCATATTTTAGCTATAGTCTCTTTGTGCTACATGTAACATGGTTTTTGAGAATAAAAAACAAAATATATAACTTACCTCATTAACATTGATATTTTTCTAAATAAAAAAAAAATGTCCTATTTTTTGTCTAGGTTGGTTTGTCCATTGCTTCTATTACATGTATGTTTAAACGGCAGTCAAAAGTAATTTTTTTTACATTGCAAGCCGGCGTTACTTAGACCACAATGTTTTATTTGCTGCAGAATTCTTTGTAATGCTGTCGTCTGCCAAGTGTAATTTTTCTGATTTTAACATACGAGGTAATGAGGAATATTTTAAATTATTATTTAACAAAGTAATGAAAAAAATTGGAACATAGAACTTTTTTGCTATTTCCAAAACTCTAGTCCTATTTTGCCTAAGTTCACGCAAACTAAAGTAATCGACAAAAATCCATGTTCCAAGTAGCGTAAACAGACTATAGTACGAGTATACTCATATTTATGATTTTCATATTTTAGCTAGTACGAGTAAACTCATATTTATGGTTTTCATATATTAGCTAGTATGAGTGTCACATTATTAGCCAAGGTGAATCAATGTATTAATGAATAAGTGTTCTCTACCATTGCTACTGTCGATTTATACATTTTATTCATCCTGTCTAGTAATGTGACATAATTTAACTAGAGCTTATATTTTTTTATCAGAATACTCGTACTAGTTAAAATATGAAAAATGTATACTTTTAATCTGCAGCGAAAGTGTTAAAAGCCATTTTCAGGAATATGATAGTATTTTTAAGAATCTTTTTGAACAAGACACCATTTTTTCCCCTGGTGTAACTGTTTACAAAAATACAAAAAAAAAATTAAATCAACATTTGTATAAACATTTTACCTTTTTTGTTTCATTTCCAAAACCATCTGCTTTTTTGTCCAATTATGCATGACGCAAAGTAAAAGTACTGAATATTTTGTACAAATTCAAGGGCTTTGGAGCTAGAGTGGGGGTGCACCCCCCAATAATTCTCATAAATATGTTGCTTATTCTTCGTTGAATTATTCACCGACAAATTCTGATGTTCAGAAATGTGAGCGACCACCCATACCCACCCATATGAATTTCATTCCAACACCCCTGTAAATTAATCACATACAATCAGAATGAAGTTTAAACATCAAGTTCAAACGTTTTAGGATTTGTCCCATTCCCTGTCATTTAAAATACTTACGGTACAGCGAGACGTCGATGTTCTTGACTACCTCGTTACCACTGATCGTCGCCTTACACGTGTACTCTCCCTCATCTCCATCTACCAGTGGTGCAAAGAACAGCGACACCGATGAACCGATTTTCATGATACGCAATCTAAAAATAACTCAAATTTGTTACATTTAAACTAAAAACAGGCAAGCCCATAATGTAATCCCCACACCATGAAAAATGTTTCGAAAAAAAAGTTGTAAGTAACCACAGATTGACCCCCAATAGCTGGTTTTCTTTGGGGGTGGGGGGGTGGGGGTGCCAGGGGGGGAGGTGTCATTAAATAAATTAAGAAATTTTTTTTCCCTAATTTTTTATTATTATTCACAGTTACCATTTGTAACCCCACAATGAAAATAATTATCATAAGCAATTAAAAAAAACACCTCAATCTGTCAAAAACCTAAAAACAGCTAATTCAGAGCGAAATAAAAAATCCACACCAAGAAGAGAACCTGGGTCGTGATTTTAGTCTGGGACTACAGAGATACAAATTAAAAATATTTTTAGTCTCTTTAAAGACTAGTAGTTTAGAAAAATTATTAGCTCCTATGAAAAATCATTACTTCCCCATTACACTAGGTAGTAACTCTAGGCAAGAGCTGGTACAGAGATTAAAAATCCCATTGACCGAGATTTGATCCAAGTACTTCAGGGCTTTAAATTGCATTAATTTGGGCACAACGTGGTTATTTGTGAGCAATGGCTACTAACTTAACTGGTTTCATTTTGAAAACCTGCAATGTAATTTGTTTTTCAGTGATTGTTTGGAATCAGTACATGGGAAACAGTTATGTACGTACCGATTGGTAATTCTAGGATATTAAACGAGTTTCTATTTCGTATCATGTTTATGTCCCGAGTGAAATAATTTTCAGTTGTCACGAGCTTTAGCGAGTGACAATGACAATTATTTCACGAGGGACATAAACATGATGCAAAATGGAAGCGAGTTTAATATCCTATTTATTACCCATTATCAATTATCAAAAATGAAACCAATCGTTTTCCTTTTTTTGGAAACAAACTTTGTAATATAATATAATATCGTATGACATCAAGGTGTTACATCCCACTATTATGTACTACTAGGACGTAACTCTTTGATATGTACCAAGATATGTTGACCCATATGGGTAATAAAACTCATAATACAATGCCAGTGACAAAAATGATGTCTGATACAATATTCTATTCCTACATTATTTGTATATGTGTAGTTTCACCTATTTGTTGAAATAAAATAGAAAAGACATTGAAACTAATTCAGTGAAAGTCAGATAACCCTGACCTTTACAAAGACCTTCACTGTGTGCATTATTGGGATGTTTCCATTTCATACAAGCTTTAGGTGACATGTAGCGGAGTGATAATTGTCGTAATTACATGCCACTAGGTTTTTCATAGCAGGCTTTATTCATTAACTGGCAATTGAATGCAGCACACAAAAGGCAATCGAACTGGTGTAATTATGGTTATTATTATTATTACCGACACATAATGACCACCTAGCACTACAGTGTTACTTATGGTGTAGTTGTGATGTATTGAATACACAATGAAAGTATAGGACATGGCTATGATAGCAATCACCACGTGTGTAGGAAAGTTGTGATGTATTAAATACACAATGAAAGTGTAGGACATGGCTATGAGAGCAATCACCACATGTGTGTAGGAAAGTTGTGATGTATTAAATACACAATGAAAGTGTAGGACATGGCAATGAGAGCAATCACCACGTGTGTAGGAAAGTTGTGATGTATTAAATACACAATGAAAGTGTAGGACATGGCTATGACTCGAGTATGAGAGCAATCAACATGTGTGTAGGAAAGTTGCTTCAGTACATACACACATCCATCTGGTTTTCACACTATTACTACTTCACATATATTCCATGAATTTTATAGCAACT
This sequence comes from Symmetromphalus regularis, assembly GCA_032355785.1. NCBI lineage: Eukaryota > Metazoa > Mollusca > Gastropoda > Neomphalida > Neomphalidae > Symmetromphalus > Symmetromphalus regularis. Next base: position 2,748 of record JAULBS010155017.1, on the reverse strand, counting down.
ATAAAGTAACTAAATTTCTGACACTACACACATAACTTAACAAATGTCATAATGAAAGGCTATTCAGAACTTGGCTTAACAGTTATAACAATGTTAAAATATGATCTGTGACTTTAAACAATAAAATACTGAATGAAATAAGATCGCACAAAAATGTAACAACAAATACTTCTTGCTTATTAATCATAATTTATATGGAATTCATTTATTTATAAAGCTTATATGTGTTAGCCTTTAACATCATATTCAAACAACAGAAGGAAATACTAAGTTGTTTTTCTCCCTTAAAGAATATGTTAAAATTAAATTTAAACTTTATTCCTCAGGTCACACATTGTATGCCAACAAGATTGGGGGTGGGGGGTAGAAAGGGATGCAAAATGCAAAAGGGATGTGCTAATTAGAGTAATAGACGTAATAGTGCTCTGTCACCCAATGGGAACATTTTACATGTACACTGGCAGGAAAATTATTTTTTTACAGGGAGTTTAGTAAACAATTAAACCGGGTAAAAAATGGCATCTTGTTCAAAACCGTGTTTTACAAAAGTATAAAAACTAATACAGTGGACTGTTTTGAATTTTATATGCTTAAAGATTATACGTTATTCATTGCAAGTCGGCAGTCGGGCAAGCCAGTTTTAATATTTTACGGGCGCTGTTTCTCATGAAAATGGGGGAGGGGCCATATTGGGGGGGATGCTATAAATAGAAACAATATGGTATGTAGCTTTCAAAAACAATTTGTTATTGCTAAGATGTACCAATTTTGTGCCTAGTTCTTATTACACATTAACTTCATTCATACAAATAAGAATAGACAGTGACCTTCATATACAAGTCATTATAAAATGTTTGTAGATAAAATCAAATCTTATACTATACACATAAATATGAAAAGCAAGGGTAGATCCAGAGGAGGTCAAAGGGTTTGGGCCCTCCTTAGCTACGAATTTTTATTTATTCTATTATTATATATCTTAACTTACTTTTGAACCCTTCTCAAAAATCCTAACTTTAGAAATTCTCTTTCAAAAAGTTTGGTTCTACCCTTGAAAAGTATACATACCTGATTTCAACTGTGCTGTTCCACTATCTCCAGACAGCAGAGAACCAGAAGTCTCCCCCATCATTCCTCCTATGCCGCTGTCTGGATATGAACTTTGAGCACACTGGTTCTTGCGCAGCAACTCCTGCTCCACCAGGACCTTGGTGAGTTGTCGTGACTTAGGTAGTTCTGGAATTCTAGCTGTGCTCATACCCATTTCCTCATTAGTAGCCAGTGGTTTGTGTCGTGACAGTGAAAGACGTGTATACCTATCATGAGTGTTCAGACTCTTCGTCCGAGATAGAGAACCAGGCTTACAGCTTCCATTATGATTTGTCCCATTACAACTGGGATCATCATGAAAGCCAAGGTCCTCTTTATCAACAGGGGAAGCTGGGAGGGAGAGCAGCATTCTCTGGATAGCATCACTATCAAACATGGTATTTGTGTATAGTGGAGTCAGGGGAGTTTGTGGGGTTAATGGTTCAGGTGGGGAAGGCCATTCTGGGGATTCGGATGAGGAAGTGTGTCTGGAAGCAGATATCTCTACAGTCAGTCTTGAACCTTGAGAGAACCTACTTTCTGGCCAGCCCGGGCTGCTCATTACAGTCACCTGAGACATACTACTAGCAGGTCTGGCCTGGGAGGCCTGCGCATCTACATTATCACACTTGCTTTGATCTGGAGCCTTATCTATCACAACAACTCCATTTCCCACACTTTTCTCTCTGCTATTGCTTGCAAAAGAACTAAGCTGTGGACTGCCCATGCTATCCGCAGTTATAGCAGACATTGCCGAGTTAGGTCGCTCAATGACACTTCTAGCTGGTGATGATGTCAGCGATGATGGACACTGCGGCATAGATTTCCTGAACACAATTGTATCACCATCACCAGTAGCACTAGGATTTCTCAAACTAGCTGCTGGGCAGTTGTCATACACAGAACTGTTGGACACAGGTTTGACCATGGCTGAATACCTGTAGCCACTCCTGTCCTCAGCATCATCTGGTTTAAAGCTAGACATGGTTGGTGATTCCCTTCTGGGAGATAGTTGCTGAACACGTACAACTGCCACGTCAAGATGGTCACAAGCATTGGCCAAGCTGGGATCAGGTTGAGCTTGACGACCATGACTTGGAGAACTTGGAGATGATGCAGATGCTGCCTTGCTACGAACTCTCTGCAGAATGAGAAAAGAATATTTCAACACTATTAACAAAAATATACTAATACCAAACAAAGCATTGTAATGACAATGTATAATTCAATCAATGTTTACAAATAATGTTTATTTCTTAATTAATACAATTCATTTCACAATCTGATCCAAGAGAAAATCTAGATTATAAAAAGTGATAAATGAGCAACTCATTTTCCGTTAATTAATAATATGACACATTTATTTTTTAACAATAGTGCATATATGATGGGTTCATCAAACAAAATGGACAAAAAGTAAAATACCTGTACATTATAATCAATCATCATATTTTATTAAAATCCATTAAAACTAACACAAGATTCAACTCACGACATGAGTATATAATAACTCACGACATGAGTATATAATAACTCACGACATGAGTATATAATAACTCACGACATGAGTATATAATAACTTACGACATGAGTATATAATAACTCACGACATGAGTATATAATAACTCACGACATGAGTATATAATAACTCACGACATG